>CANXYC010656098.1:0-10200 GCA_948193065.1 Aleurites moluccanus | reverse complement strand
AAGATATTTAAGCCGTTTTGAGCTTATTAAATGTTTTGCATGCCATATAGTATAGTATTATGGGTTCTTCGCGGTACTGGTAGCATAAGCATCACCCGTACCCTAGGACCGTCATAGCTCCTAAGTTGGGCTGTGACAATTTGCTTCATGCTTTTTTAACTGACGAGAAGCATAAGCAATTACCCTACCAATCTACATCAGAACAGACCCTAGACCAATCCATGAAGCATCACAATATACAGAAAATTTCTCCCCCTTAACTGGTAATGCCAAAACCGGAGCACTGGTAAGGCAATACTTAAGAGTCTGGAAACTACGGTCACACTCATCCGTCCAGACATATCACTCTTGTTTCCTCAACAATCTAGTCAAAGGAGCTGCAATACGGGAGAAATCTTTCACAAACCTCCGATAATATCCAGCCATACACAGAAAGCTGCGTACCTCTGAAACACTGGTAGGCTGGGGCTAATTAGCAACCACCTCAATCTTCTAAGGATCCACCATAATACCATCCTTACAGATAACATGTCACAAGAAGCACACCTCAGTCAACCAGAATTGACACTTGGATAATTTAGCATACAGTTGGTGCTCCCGAAGTGTCTGTAGAACTATCCTCAGATGCTCCTTATGCTCCTCCTTACTTCTAGAATAAATAAGAATGTCATCAATAAAGATGATGATAAACTTATCCAAATAAGACCTGAACACCCTATCCATCAGATCCATAAAAGCTGCTGGAGCATTTGTCAACCCAAATGGCAGAACCAGAAACTCATAATGACCATAATGGATTCTGAAAGCAGTCTTGGGTATATCACTCTGCTTAATCTTCAATTAATGATACCCAGAGCTCAAATCAATCTTAGAAAAATGGTTGACACCCTGCAGCTGATCAAATAAGTCATCAATCCGTGGCAGTGGATACTTATTCTTCACTATGACTTTGTTCAACTGCCTGTAATCTATGCACATCCTCAAAGAGCCATCTTTATTTCTCACAAACAGAACCGGTGCACCCCATGGAGAACTACTAGGTCTGATAAACCCTCTATCCAATAGCTCATGTAACTGTATCTTCAATTTCTTCAGTTCTGCTGGAGCCATTCTATATGATGGAATAGATATCGGATATGTGCCTGCATGCACCTCTATCTCAAACTCAATCTCCCTGTCAGGAGGTAATCCTAGTAACTCCTCAGGAAATACGTTAGGAAACTCCTGAACAATCACTATCTGATCTAACTGAATAGAAGATCTCTGTACATCCACTACGTGAGCTAAATAGGCTGAACAACCTTTTCCAATCATCCTCCAAGCCTAGATAGCAGATATAAGGTTAACTTGGAACTCCCAAATATCACCCTGAAACTCAAACTCCTGCTGCCCCTTAGGCTGGAATCTAATCCTCTTCTGATAATAGTCTATCACTGCCCGTTGTCTAGTCAACCAATCCATACCCAATATCACATCCAACTCAAGCATAGACAACTCAATCAAATTAACACGCAGAATATGATCATCAATCTCAACAATGCAATTAGGATAGAAATAATCAACATCCACATAATCTCCCATAGGAGTAGCAACAGACAATGGAACATCTAACAACCTCCTCTCCTTATTCAATTTGGATGCAAAATGTGGTGACATAAAATAATGAGTTGCATCTGAATCAAATAAGGCATCTGCAACCTCATTCTGAACCAGAATAGTACCTGTAACAACATTATCCGATCGCTGGGCATCCTGAGTGTTGATCATGAATACCCTGCCCTAGCCCCTGCCAGCTGGAGCCTGACTGCCATTGGGAGCCTGACCTTCCCTACCTCTACCTCTAGCTGCAGCCTCTCTGCCCATATTCTGACTAGTCTGAACCACTGGTGGAGATATTGTGACTAATGGCAGCTGATTAGCCCTCAATGGACAAGTGTTCATATAATGGCCCTGCTGGCCACACCTCAAACATGCACCTATCCACCTCCAACACTCCCCTCCGTGGCTACGACCATAATACACATAAGCTGGAATGCCAGAAGTCTGAGTAACTGGCCTCGAAGAACCGTGAGAGTATACAGGCGCTGACTGAACCACTGGCTGATCCCTACTCTGCAATCTCCGCCTCTGACTACCCCCTGAAGATCTCTGCTCAAATCTGGGCACTGACTTAACTGGTCTATGATGGGAGCTACTCTCCCCCCTCCTACCCCATGATCCTGGGCCACCCTTCCTTTTCTGATCCCTCTTGGCCCTCTCAATCTTGTACTTTTCCTCCATCTGAGTTGCATTATCAATTACTGTGCTCAATGAAGTAAACTCTGTGGCTAACAAGGCATTATGCAAGGCAGCATGCAATCCCCTCCTGAACTTGCTGATCAAATCTGCCTCTGTAGGTACTATGTGAGCAACATATCTACTCAGTTGTATGAACTCCTCGGCATACTCCTTTACTGAATGATCCCCATGCTCTAGCTGCTCAAATCTCACCAGATTACGGGTCTTAACACCTTTAGTAATGAACTCATCAATCAGGCCCTGATGAAACTCTACCCAAGTGGGTGGGTGCTCTCCATATAGCCTGGTCTCCATATGCCTCGAGAACCATGTTCAGGTCTTCCCCTTAAGCAACATACCCACCAACTCTACTGATATCAGCTCAGAACAAGGTAGTCTCCTAACTACCTTCTCCACCTCCTCCAGAAAATCAACAGGATCTGTACCTCTGTCCCCTCTAAACTTTGGTAAGTTTAGCTTTAGAAAGCTAAACATCGAGACTCCTCCCTCCTCTATCTCTCTCCTGCCTCCCTGTGCAGCTGGCTCCCTCTGAGCCCCCACTGGTTGTACAGGAGTCGGTGCCACTACCTCAGGTACTACTGGTGGCTGTACTACTGTAGGAGTAAGTGGTGGCTGTGCCTGCTGCCTCTCCCTCCTAATCTCAGCCATCTCCTTCCTCAGCTCCATCAAACCCCTTATCATCTCAATCCTCCAAGGGTCATCTCCCCTCTTTGAGTCCTCTGAAGTTCGTCAGAATCGAGACGGACCCTCTGATACTGATATCTCCTTCACTAGGAACTCATTAGAGGCAACCCCAGCCTCTCTGGTGTCTTTGTCTCTACTGTTAGACATCTCTGTAATCTGTTGGGAAAAACATAAACGGTCTTAGAATACAGTAAAAACATAGAATAAAGACATATAATAGACGATAACAGTAATAGATGACAAATGAAGTCCTATACTCCATGGTATACCTAATTCTATCCCATTCTGTAACTAGTCACTATTCCTCTGTAATCTAGTCACTATTCATCTGTAACCTAGATTCACATTCTGTAAACCTAGTACTCTGATACCACCTCTGTCATAACCCGATTTCCCTGACAGCGACGGTCCTAGGGTACGAGAAATGTCAATGGCGACCGATACCCATAGAACCCAGTACCATTACACAGTTTATCAACCTCAATAATTACCATCCATTATGTTATTCTGTTATTCATTCTGTTGACCTGTCAATTATTTTGTCACCATTCTGTAATTGGCTGTCACAAGTATATATCATATATCATGCATCATCATATAATCAATAAATACCATCAATATCATATATAAATAATGTTCGTCTCCTAGCTAACCCGTACATACCCATGGAGTAGCTAGATAATGAACATCAAAATAAATACAGAATATCCAGAAAAGATACATATAGTCTATAACAGGTATCTACGGAAGACAAAAGACTGGATCATGCAACCTACTCCTTTCCTAAAAGAGGTAAACAACAAAAAGATGAGTATGGATGATACTCAGTGAATTTACATGCATCACAATAAATAATAATAGGCAATGGCAATAGTCAAAGGAAATACAGCAGACAGAATGGATATCATGGTACAATAATACCAAAGAAATAATCAATAGGCTCTGTTACATACGGAAAGACAGATAATAAGATGGATTGTACGAAAAGAAATCATACAGTCTCCAGTCAATCAATATATATAGACCATGTAGGTCATCAGTATCATATAAGCATAAGGTTGATTAGGCCCTATGGCCAGGACCATAACCCCTCCTTGCTAGGGTATAATACTACAACGTGTACAAGGTCAACAGTATTTCCCCGCTACCCTGTCGAATCGGTAGCTCTACCAAACCATATCAAGGTCAATAACAAGGGATACCATAAGCAAAAATGGCATCCGGATATCATTCAATCAAATAATAATCATCTCGGTATCAATCAGTTCAATATTCAATATACTCAATGGCAATGTCATATACTATGTACAATCAATAATAGCAAGTATGGTAATAAGAAAAGGTATGAAATAAAAGTTGGTACGGTGGCCGAAATTGGTAGGTCAATTGACATGCCAATATCGCTGGTGACAATGGCATTCAATTGGTAGGCCTATGGCATGCAAACTAATAGGCAAATGGCAAATGAACTAGGCATTTTGTCGAACACTTGGTAGGCATACATTGGCAAGCCAATAGGTTAGGTTTTGGTGCAAAATTGACTTGCCCATTCAAACCAACAACAAGGTACATTATCACACAAAGCAAAGGTATTAATAAATACAATTTAAACAATATTAAAATGGATCAAATGGCTAAGGAAAATTCAAAGAAAACCAAGCAATTCAATAGGCAAATTAAGGTAAAAGTGGTTCGGCCACTTAGGGCTTTTTACAATTGGTGTCCAATAATCAATTTAAGCATTTAGGCATGATAATTGATGCAATGTAAACTCACCTAATGATCCAATTAGCCAATGTGCACTCCAATTGAACCAATTCCACTAAAAATCCCCAATTTTGCTACTTTGAAAATCACCATTCACAATTCTCCATTTCTACATCAAATTAACCATCAATTAGTTGTCCATTCATATCCAATTGACTAATTCTATCATCAATTAAGCAATACAAATGCTAAATCATAAACTCATTATTCACAACTTCAAATTAGCCAACACAAATTGGGATTTCCTTCAAATTTGAATAAACTAAAGCAATTAAACACTAAACCTATTCAATTGAATCTAATTAACATCTAAAACAACAATCAAACTAAACAAATAAGCATCCTTACCTAAATCTCCCAAAGTGGCCAAAATGTTCAATGGAATTTTCCTCCCAATCCTTTGCTCTTATCAACAATCTATGGATGGAAATGAAGAGAGTTAATTGAGTAATCAAGTTTTCTATCAAATTTTATGAAATTTGGCTAAGAATTGAAGAAGAACAATTGTGAAAATGGAGAAGAAAGCCACGACAAAAAAAGGAAGAAGAAAGGAAATGAAACCCATGAATGGTGATGGAAAATTTAAAACAAAAATCAAATATAAAATTACAACTAAACCCTCCAAGTTCCAACCTTTACACTTTGGTCTTTAAATCTTCTGTAATTTATTCTGACAATTCTGTCAGGATTTTGAATTTAAAATGGGATATGTATAGGCTTATTTTAATTTATTCTTATTTATAAAAATGGTTCTGGAGTCATTCTGTAACTCCGACTGACCACTTTCCACTATTCACCTTGAATTTCCTTTTATTTATCAAAATGCCATTACTTACTTTTTTAGTGTTTCTAAATGATTTTCACTTCTTTCTTTTTACCAAAATTACACATAAATTATGATCATTTTTTACCCCCAGATCAACTTCAGAAATTCTTCGGTTGACCGGACTGTTAATTTCTCGCCAGTGTTCCCGACACCTCCAGTTCTCGGAAAAGTGTCAAATTTGCTTTCTAACTATGTCTCTAAAATTATTTCCCACCATTTCAAGACTAATGGACCAAATACTGAGAATTAATTCTTGCATGCATGTTATAGCTTTCTAGGGTATTACATTCTCCTCCAATACTCAACTTTCTTTATTATAAGCGTTTCATTTCTCTTTGATTTCGAACCAATTTCTCCAACTCTCTTTGAGTGGGAGGAATAGAAGACCCAGAGCAATCTCTCTTTGAGTCAATCTAAAAGCATAACCGTCGTGTTAATTGAACTCTAATCCAAGTGAATTCTAAGAAGGCATCCCTCGCAATCCAAAGTGAAACTCCAATCTGGGCAAACTCTAAGAAGTCTTCCCCCGCTTCCTTTACCAAATTCAAAGTGGAACTCCGATCTGGGCAAACTCTAAAAATTATCCCCTGTAAAGCAAAACCCAACCCCTTCTAAGAAGGTGTTTATCACGACCTAATTTTGGGCTGCGATGGTCCTAGGGCACGGGTAGACCTAAGGTCACTGGAAACCCGTAGAACCCATGAACAATCTAGTTATCAATTATTCAATCATTCTTAACTCATTCATCAATGCTTAAATTCCATTTATTACTTATAAATTTTACAAAAATTTTGCCAGATTTTTCTTTGTAATTTTAATGCTATTCCAGACCCAAAACTGGGTCTTTCAAAAATTATACAGTCTGCATAAATAAATATTTTGTACTCCCAATAATTTGCCTTCCTTATACCCTCAACTTTACAGTTTCACAAACATACATAACATTTCTAAATCTCTTTTAAAACATGTGAATTTCATTTTAGCTTTTTTTGTATCACTGTCATTATCACTTCACTATCATTATCATTAAGCATTACACATTATAATCATTCATTACTAAACTTTAATAGCAATTCACATTATATTTTAACATCACTTAAATGTCAATTACTTCACTGTTCATATATCATTATAGTACTTAATTATCTAATTATACACAGTACCATGGAGCTCTAAGAATTGATACTCATGACCTTAGAGAATAAAATTCTACCTCGATGTACTTGACATCCCAAATCGGAAAAGAAATTGACTTGGAATTAGCTTCCTCTATCTCATCCCTGTAAAAATTATAAACCACAATAGGGTGAGTATAAAATACTCAGTGAGTATGTATACATCATTAACTTATTGTCACGACCCGTTTCCGGATCGTGACGGTCCTTTTTCGTTCGATAATTCATTCCGACAATTTCATCGGGAATTAGAATTCAAAGTGAATGTTCAAACGTCTTATTTTTATTAATATTAATTAATAAAAATAATTTCAGAGTCGTTATGAAACTCAGACTGTCAAAATTTCACTATTCCCTTGAAGTACCCTTTATTTACGATTTTGCCATCGCTTACTTATCAGTGTTCTTAAATATTTTATCATATTTCTTTTTATTGTATTCACTCATGAATATACATTATCATTTACCCTCAATCCAAATTCAGAAATTCATCCATCGATCCAGGGATCCCAAGTCCAACTCTACACCTATAACCACTAACTCCTACATCTTACGGATCAAAGGTCTCCTGACAACCTAGATGTGAGCTAGACTGCCCATAGATTTTTGGCTCAATGCATCAGCTACTATATTAGCTTTGTCCGGATGGTAAAGGATCTTACAATCATAATCCTTTAGCAACTCAACCCATCTACGCTGTCGGAGGTTCAGATCCTTCTGCTAAAGTATATACTGCAAACTCTTATGATCAGTATATATCTCGCATCTAGACCCATACAAATAATGCCTTCATATCTTCAATGCAAACACTACAGCTGCCATCTCTAAATCATGTGTCGAATAGTTTCCATCATGCTTCTTTAACTGCCGAGAAGCATAGGCAATCACTCTCCGAAGCTGTATCAAAACACATCCCAATCCAATACGAGAAGCATCACAATACACTGCATACTTCTCATCCTCTGATGGCAATGCTAACACGGGAGCACTCATGAGGCAAGTCTTCAAAGTTTGAAAACTGTTCTCACACTCATCCGTCTATAGATATCTCTCCTGCTTCCGCATCAGCTTAGTCAACGGAGCTACAATTCTGGAGAAATCCTTCACAAACCTTCTGTAGTATCCTGCCAAACCAAAGAAACTACGAATCTCTGAAACACTAGAAGGATGAGGCCAATTTTCAATTGCTTTAACCTTCTGAGGATCTACCATAATACCCTCCTCACTAATCATATGACCAAGGAAACACACTTCGATTAGCCAGAACTAGCACTTAGACAACTTAGCATACAACTGATGCTCTCGAAGTGTCTGCAATACAATCCTCAGATGCTCTATATGCTCCTCCTCACTCCTAGAATATATAAGGATGTCATCAATGAACACTACGACAAACTTATCTAAGAATGGCCTGAACACTCTGTTCATCAAATCCATAAATGTAGCAGGTGTATTAGTCAACCCGAATGGCAACACTAGAAACAGATAATGTCCATACCGGGTCTTGAAAGCAGTCTTAGGTACATCACCCTTCTTGATTCTCAATTGGTGACACCCAAATATCAAGTCAATCTTAGAGAAATGACTGACATCCTGCAACTGATCAAACAGATCATTAATCCATGGCAATGGATATTTGTTCTTCACTGTCATCTTGTTCAGCTGTCTATAATCGATGCACATTCTCAATGAGCCATCCTTCTTTCTCATAAACAAGACTGGAGCACCCCATGAGGAACTGCTCGGTCTAATAAATCCTCTATCCAATTGTCACAGCCTAATTTTAGAAAATGACGGTCCTAAGGTACAGGAAATGCCAAGGCAACCAGTACCTCGAATAACCCAATCTTTTACTTTAATTTCACTTTTACATACTTTGACTTAATCTTTTCGCAAGAATCAAAGATTTACTCATTTGATAAACATATATCCCCTTTTAGCCTCTATTAATCAACACAACTCAATAAGCACTTCAGTAATTACATTCATATCTCATATCATATATATACATCATTAATATTCTTATATCAGATTTGGTTAACACTTTGATTATATTAAAAATATTAAACTCCTAATCAAACCAAGTCCTATATACATTATACCAAGGAGCTTCTATATACTAGAGTGGCCATAATACATCCATCTAAAATCCAAGGCTGAAGATAAGGTAGCCAATGGATATCTGCCTCACCGAGGTCCTGAAAACATTTAACAACTTTGGGGTGAGTATAAAATTATACTCAGTGAATCTAAATATATGAAAATGCAATACAATTCATGAAAAGTTACATCTATCCATTAATGATCTGTAAATAATAGGTAACTGATAATGGAATAGTGGAATATATATAATGAACCATAATGAACCATAATGCATATAATATAACAGATATGGGTTACCTGTAAATATATTATAATATAATAATACACTTTTACTTCATTTCTCTACTTTCACACTCCCATATTTCCATCCCACACACCATTACAAATTCCATCCCACATACCATTTATATATTCCTTCCCATACACCATTATATAAGGGTGATCAATCCTTATGGTATAGAGAATTTCACCCTCTCTAGCAAAGGTCCGAGAATATATATATGTTTGTTCACTGCTGATGGATTTACTCACTACACCATCGAAGTAGTCCTGTTATAATATTATATGCAAATATCCCATATAGCATGAATGTATTAATATTAACTCTCAAATATGACAATAATGGTGCTAAATAACATTACAAAGGTCAAAGAAACAATATTACACAATATAAAAATTTTGGTCTCCGAGGCCCAGTTGCGCCAGCGCAGCTGACACCCCAAATTACGGGTTCATTTCTCATTTTTCAGGCACTTTCTGGTTTTCCTTGTAATCGATATTTCCATGGCAATTTCTTTATACAAATGATAAATAAATATATATATTAAGAAATTAAGATTGATTAGACATCAAAAAGCCTCTCAGAATAAATTTTATACAAAGTCAAAGTTTAGGTCAACTTTAGACATTTTAGCAACTCTATTTTAGGTCATTTTGGCAAAACTGCTCAAAGGTAGATCATTAATAGTTTTCAAGCAAAGATATCATTTTACATGCATAAATGCATGACTTATGAATAAATAATGCATGATACATATATATATATACTCACCTCAAACAAAAACTCCATATGTTACCCCAACAGGCCTAGTTAGCCCGTGACTCGCCGTCAGCGACCCTAGTTTGGGAAGTGTCACAACCCAACTTAGGAGCCGCGATGGTCCTAGGGTATAGGTGATGCCTAAGCTACCAGTACCGTGAAGAACCCAAATGACTATACTACATGGCATGCAATACAATGACAAGCTCAATATAGCTTGACAATTTCATAAAAATTTGGGCAGCATCTCCTTTTTATAAAGAATATGCCCAGCTGAAAAACATGCATATAAACACTTCTACTATATA
>CANXYC010656081.1:0-11072 GCA_948193065.1 Aleurites moluccanus | reverse complement strand
TTTATCTTGCTTAAGCTATTTTAAGCTTATTTGAGTATGCATGCCATATAGTTTATTTTTATGGGTTCTTCGTGGTATTGGTAGCAATAGCATCACCCATACCCTAGGACCGTCATGGCTCCTAAGTTGGGCTGTGACATGACTAATGAATACAAATTACAGAGTGACAAACTACAGGATTACAGAATTCAGAATACATAATAATATAATATTAATTGGGTAATAATAAGATTATAATTGGATAAGTATTTGGGTTCTATGGATGTCGGTCGCCTCTGGTAGTTCCTGTATCCTAGGACCATCATGTTCCATTTTTGGGACTTGACACAAGTTTCCTATCATATCATTGTTTATGCTTTAGCACTTGAAGTAAGTTGTGACAAAAGAAGAAAAATAAAAGGATCATTGCAAAATGAAAAGCAAAATGATGATATCTTTGCTAGGATTTTTGCAAAGGGGTCCTAGGAAAAAATCAAAAGAAAGAGAGAAAATATTTAGTTAGAAAACCTGATAAGGCTAGCTAATAACAAGTTCTCAAAATATGCTTCAAGATTGTTTATGTTCATTTAAAAGGGTTCATTTTCCTATAGCTATCCTGATTCAAGGTGTTTGTTGACTAATTGGTTCGAATCAAAGCAAATGGAGATGTTATATTAGATCATACATTAAGCATTCATGCATACATGTATTCATGCATCACATTAGTATTTTGTCATCTAGCCATCATTGTTGTAACACCCTAGAAGTTTCATATTCATATTTAGGAGCCTAAAGTGTGCACCAATAGGAGATTTAATTTTATTGAAGTATAAGAGTCCTATATGTTTAATAAAATCATCAAAACCTCAACTTAGAATTTCTACTAATTTGGTAAAAATAGAATCACACATATAAATCATTGAAACCCTAATTAAATGAATAATGAAAAATATGTAACTCATTAGTGTTGGAAACTAAAATGTGGAAAAAGTATAAATACTTATAAGATGTGGGGTCAATGTATAAATAACTAAAAATAGAGGGGTCAATGTGCAAATTCCCAAAACTTTCATATCTATAAGTAGACAATTGAACTAAAATTCTTCATTTTTCTAGGATATCTCTTTCCCATGTTCCATTTCTCTTTCAACCTAATAAGCTCCAATTCCAACTTACTCCAAAACCAATATTCCATTTTATGAAATTTTCACTACTTTATAAATTAAAATAACCTAATTTAGCCTAAAGCTAATTCCAAAGCTAAAGGGAAGTTTGGAATTTAAGTGTTAGACACAACTAGGGTTTGCATCAATGTTGAGATAATTTACTTATCTTACTTTCTTTTGAATCTTTATAAGTTAAATGTTAATATTTCATAATAAACTTAAGTATTGGAAGCATATAAATGACGATATGAGAAATTGACATTAGGGTTTAGATTATGTCAAACCTTAATTTTAGGGTTAGATGTGTTTAATTTAGTTTGAGCTTAAAACATAGTTATTTATTTTGAATGATTCCTAAAACATATGATTTTGATCATGTAGCACAAAAAGGAAATGAAAATGATGATGGAAGAGATGATGAAGGACATATGAGTTTACTTTGAAAATTGAAGCTCAAATTATATATCTGGCTAATCAAGTGATTGAAGTGAGTAATAAATGTGTTATTATGCCTTAAAATAACTCTTATATGAATTATTGTTAATTTTTCCTTGACTTGGACATCATGGCTGAATGGCTTTAAGCCATACTTCATGGTTTTCTTCTCGTTGGAAAACCATTTCCTTGTTATTTTCCCTTAAATTTTAATAGTTTTTAATTACATTTTTTGAGTTGAATGTTTGATGTTTGTTGAGTTGGCCGAATTGCACCTACCTTAAATGCCACCATTTTATTACTTTTGTTTTGTAGGCCAATTGTTCGATGAAATTTCTCAATGAACTAAGCTTTATGCCCACTAAGTTTTCGATGAAATGCCTAAGAGAACTTGACACAATAGCACCATTGGCACTAAACCCTATCCTTGGCCGAATCATATTGGCTTCATTCCTTATAGTTGTTATCATTTGATTATTACTGCGTTGGTGCACTATTGTTCCATATGTTACCAAATGTGTATTATTGATTATTGTTTGACACATATTGCCTTTCTTTTACAATTGATGCCATTGTTGATTCTAATGATGAGTAATGAACCTTGATGTGCCAAATATGTACTATCATGATAGTAATATCACTGAGATAGGGTAGTGGGAAATAAATCATCGGTATTGTGCACAATGAATCTTTATATAGACCCTTGTTAGGAAGGGGTTAATATCCTAGTCATATGGACCCTTGTTAGTAAGGGGTCAATATCTTAGCCATAAGGTCTGATCAATCTTATGATATTATATATGGATAAGCTACTAGAATATGTAGCTATTGTAGTTTGTATATGTATGTGGCCCTTCATTTTGTTATGTATTTGACCAGGAGAATTTGCTATGCTTCTTAATATCTTAACCCTTGTAATTGTTATGTAATGTTTTCCGTTGTTATCCAACATCTTGCTTAACCTATTTGATACCTTATTTGCCATACTTTTGCTATATGTGTACTTGATCATTTGGTGGGTTAACTATACTTATCTAACCATCTTAAGTATACTTACATATTTATTACTCACTGAGTATTTCTACTCGCACTTTAGTTGGCTAATATTTTTTAGGTTCGAGGTGATAGTAGAAGTGGTTCCAAAGGCTTTCTCTTTGAACCATTGGAACCAATCCTTTTTCTAATGTAAAGTCATATGTACTTTGATATATTTTGTTATCTAGACACTCCATCGTATTTTGGAAAACTAGACTTAAAATGTATATGGTTGATATGTAACTAATGTTAATATTGTTAAATTAGTGTGCTATATTTTATATAAGATGTGAAACTTTAATTAATGATAAGCTTAATGTTGAACAGATTATGAATGATAGTATGAAATATATGAATGTGATGATAATTGGATTAAATGTGATACTATAGTAGGATTCTATGAGTGTTGGTAGTATAGATAGTTCTCACATCCTAGGATCATCATGTTCTTGAAATTGGGATGTGACAATTGCCCTAAAAGAAAACTATCCTCTTCAAACCAATCTTAGCAAAGAGAAAAAAGGTTATTAGAATTTAAGCAATCAATAGTTAGGAAGCACATTTGAAAGCATCAATCTAAGGATGGCTAGTATAGAAGAAACAATTAGAAAGATCTTGAATACAAAAGGGAATGCAAGTAGCATTAGGGAGCTATTTCTAAAAGCCATGCAATCTAAGATGAAAGATCTTATGATGAGCTAGACCATCAACTCAAAAGAGATTATAAGATTATAGGAAAGGTTATCATAAAAGAGCTCTTGGAATCTTCTCAAGTTGATAAGTATAAAGCATTTGCTAAGAAAATTGAGAAGATGCAAATCATACTTAATAAAAATGGGCTTTAGAGGTTTTATGATATAGATGACTTGGATCTCACTATTAATGAGAAACTTCCTCCAAGTTTTAAAATGCCAGACCTGTAAAAATTTGATGGAACTAGTGATGCCAATAGTACATTTGAGGCAGTATGTTACTGCTATGGGATCACTGGATTATTCAAGGCCTAGATCACCAAGTTATTTGTGTTATCCTTAACTGGAGCTACTACCATTGGTATTATAATTTGGATAAGAAAGTCATAATAGATTGGAGAAAGTTGTCTTAAATTCCATTAACACACATATTGATGTTACTTTGCGTGATTTGGAAGCTTCATACCAAGAGTGCAATGAAGCTTTTGTTGAGTACTTGACTAGATAGAGTCAAAAGACAGCACAAAAAAGCCTGATGTTAAAGACCAAATCAAAATGTGTGTGAAAGGCACTCTTTCAGATATCTATGAGAGGTTATACTACATACCTCTATTAAATTTTAGGCAGTTGTATGAAGTTGGAATCCAAGTGGAAGACATGCTGCTTGAGAAGAATATGAATCCAATTAGAAATAGTGATAGCCCCTTTAATCCTAGAGATGATCAACCAAGCTCCAATAGTGGGGGATTAGATGATTGAGAAGAAGAAGAACCCTAAATTTGGCTATAACATTATGCGAATGAAAACCTTTCTTTATGTATTAGATCTCAATTTTGTGAACACTTGGATATTTTCTTCAGTAATACTACTTGCACGTTGGATCATTTTTATGAGCTTGTTTTATATAAGCTTTATGCAAACTCATTCGATTAGTTTGAGTATAGCTCAATTGCATGACTTAATGTTTGAGGTGAGAGAGAGATTAGAAAAAAAGAGAATATAAAGGAAAAAGAAACTTAGGGGCATCTATCTAGACTAGAATAAGGCCAAGTTCCTAAAAATTGTCATTGATCCTTACAACCATAAGGTGGGGGCAATTACTTGCTGAACAAAATCATTGAAAGCTTAGGGGCAAAATGTTGAGATTAAGTATTGGCCTAGGTTTAAAGATACTACGAACATCTTGGAGCTAAATAACACCAAAAGGTGAGATGAAAATTGTGATAGACTTTGTGAGCTTACCATGAAGGCTTGAGTAACAACTCAAAAGGATTGGAATGAATTGGTAAATTTGGAAGAATCAAAATAAGAGAGATTATCTAAATGATCTATAACTTTACCTTTGTGAAATCAATACTTTTAAGACCGTATTGGTCTTTCTTTCACCAAAGTCATGAGAAGTTGAAAATAGAATGTTACTCAAGGTTAAGATAAAGTCCATTCTAAGAAGAAAGAAATGATGCCTTCCAGGTAGAAGACCTTACTTAGGCAAAAGTTAGTGTAGACGAAAGAAAATAATTGGTTGGAAAACCTGAAAGGACCAATCAATAACAAACATAAAGCCATGCAAATATTGTTTATACTCTTATTAGATGAATAAAGCTGCATAAAGCTAGTATAATACTTATCTTATAGAATGGATTATACTTTGCATATTTCTTAGAAGAAACATCTGTATATTTATGAAGTAACTAAATTTGAGAAAAGGAAAAGAAGGGAAATAAAAGAAAAGAAAGAACAACTCGCTAAGTTGAAAACCCAAAAGGGAATTTTAGGTCAAAGTTAGAGCATGAAGAAAAGAAAGAACATAGCTCGCTAAGTTGAAAATCCAAAAAGGAAATTTAGACAAAAAATAAAGCAAAAGAATAAAAAAGAAAAATAAATTTGGTTATAATCATACAAAAGAAAGATTCCACAAGTCATATGAAAAGTAGAATTGCAAACCCTTAACTTGATGCTTCAAACATCTTCAAAGCATAGATTTCGGCTAAGGTTACGGTGTGTCCTTAGATGAGTAAACAATAAATGCCTTTCTGGATTTCTGGCTAAGATTATGGTGTGTCCTTAAATTCTTAAACGATGAGTGCTTGAGTTTGCTTCCCCATAATGTAGATGAATCTTTGAAATTTCCTAAGAAACTCGTATCTTGAATTTGTTTCTTCTTGTCTAAGCATCTCAAAGATTGTTGCTTTCATGATGCTTTTTTAGCTAGAGTAATTCATGTTTCCTTTTGATAAGGATCTCATTTCCTTTGAGAAAGTATGCAATTGGATAGAGAAGACACATGGATAATGATGTACATTCATACCTGCATACATGTTGAATTTTGCATAGTTTCAAGTCATGTTCGAAGGTCCGGATATAAAAATGGGAGTGCGAGAAGTTGATAGGCCCGTTCGAAGCGACCGAAGAGTCTGTGTCAGCCCAAGGCCACAAGGGAAACTCTTAGGCCAGATGGCCTTGCTCCTGGACCACCCGACCCTTCAGCATTGGGCGCGAGTAATGGGGCACTCCGGGCCGTTGCCACTACTCCATAGTTTGATTATTCTCCTTATTTTGAGCCCTCAGGTATGATTCTTTGCCTAATTAGCATTCAAATTTTTCTTTTTAGTATTTGTATTAAAAATGAAGTTTGTATTTTAAAACTAAAAAGGAAACTTGCAAGTGCTTTGTGTGCAAGTAACTTAAAAGCTAATTAGGAATTGTTTATTTAAATTATTTAGGAATTAAAGCTTATTTAAGAGCCTGAATAAACTAACTGGGAGAATATTTGGCTTACATAACAAGTATTCTTCCTATTTAGGTGAAGGTGAAAGGGTTTTTGAAGTCTATAAATACCCCTTCACCCTCACTTATTTGGGGATCGACTTTTTAGGTGAAAAACCTAAGCATAAGAGTTCTAAAATTGATTTTTTTTTAAGAGCAAACTAAAACTGAAACTTTGAAACTAAATCCTAAAAATTGAGATTTGAATTTAGCCTGAATTTAACATTCTTTTGAATTGAATCATTTTCTTTTAAATCAAACTTTGCAATTTCTTCAAAAAAGGGATCTTTTGAGTTAAACTTTCCTTTAAAAATTAGAATTTGATTTAGAATTTTAGCTCTTATTCTTCTTTAAACTTCTTTCAAAGAAACATATCAAATAGATTCAGTGTCTCTTAAAAAAATGAAGTAAGTTACTTTGAATCAAAGCCTTGATTCAAGCAACTTTAGTGGCCGAACAACTTCTTCAAAGCAATCAACGCTCTTAAATCTAAGTTCATTCCACAATCCTCAAAAAGAACAAAATCCTGAGGGCAAATTACCGAGCCTTTGTTGTATCCAGTTTTTTGCGATTTTATTTCTTAACTTTTCTTTTTTACAGCATCTCACACCCTGAACTTGAAGATACATGACCGATACTAAGGAATGGGAAAGCATAAGGCTTCCAGAACTCGTAGTCTTCCTAATAGCTCACTAAATGACAAAACTATCAAAACAATAACTCTATCTATCAATAAACCAGACCTATGGCCTATCTTGTTAAGCAAAATCTAAACACAAATTTAATTACTGCCCATCAGGGCTACCATATCCATCATTATATTATCATTACCACACAAATATTTCCACTTAACAGACATCTATCAAATGAGGAAGCCTAGCTATCCTTTGACTAAAATAACTTAAACTTTCAAGAAACAAAATAAAGACTATGAATTCAACAGAAAATGATCATATGAAACTCTAAATTAATTACAACAAATATCAAAAATAAATACATAATTGAATTTAATAAAACATCTACGCTGCCTAAAGAAAATAAAATATGATTAAGCATCTCAACACAGTGGGTGATGCTAACTAATATATAACTCGATGCACCTAATGGTTCTATCATAAAGAATGCTCATATAGTTTGTCAAGCAAACAAGTAATTACATAATCAAATAAGGATGAGAATTAGTCAATAAAAATCACGTTAGACCTCAATTCGGAGAGTCGATCCTCCATACCTTGCTCTCTGATTCTAAATATTGTCTCTTACTTCAATTCATAAGGTTTCATTGTCACGGTTATAGTCAAGCAGTGCCAAACCGACTGGCAAGCAGCGTCTAACGATGAGCAAGCCCCGCCATCACGCCAGTCATAGCTTATAATAACATGCTTATCAATCATAATCATCATATCATATACACATCCTAAGTGGTCCTATATCATTCCACTCCCATCCATCAACCATAAAATAATCCCAATAATCAACAATAACTCAATGACCCCTTATGAGTCTCCAATATCAACATGAATCACAATCAATTCTAACATAAAGTATTATACTGCACCCGAAGGCTGCCTAGTATCCCCCTAAACGACTTCCTAGATTTAAATATTCTATAAAGGGAGAATCATGTCCACGTAACTCTTAATTATAATTTCATTTAAAATTATTTATACTTCTTTCAATAACATTAATATGATTTATATGAAATAGTAGAATTTCTTGCACACATATAGAATGCAAACACAAAACGAACTTTGATCTTATAAATTAAATTTTCTTCCCTTAATTTTCAAAATAATAATTTCATATCTACCAATATAATTTCAAATTCATACACATAATCTATCATTTAAATTAATTTCAATAAACATATTATATCCTCTCAATTATTTATATCATTTAACTACCATAACTAAATAAATACTCATAAACCATCAATAGTTATACAATTCATAAATAAATTATCCAACCATCACATAAAATTTTCCCTGCTCAACTCATAAATTTTACAGTATTAAAAACACATATACCTAGCAATACATGCATATAGCTCTATCTAAAATAATAAGAGTCTATACTTAGATTAGCTTCTTGGAGGAAGAAATCAAGAATCTCTATTCTCGGTCTCCGGACCAACAACTCTAGCACCTGAAAACCATAACAAAAGGAGGGTGAGTTTTCAACTCAATGAATTATGCATATGTCGTACATGTGGTTCAGAATCAAAACTGAGATTTAGAAGCAATATATGTATCTAGGTATAATAAAAATAAACAAAGGCTTATATTACATAAATCAAAATATATTATCAAAGATCATATACACATCAGAGTCATGAATCAGAGAGTGCCTGTAAGGAATGACAACACAGATATATACATATTGTAGACACCATATTTTGTCCAACTTTTTTTTTAAATATTTCTTTTTTAAAAAATAATAATAAAAGATTTTCATATTTTTATCAATTTGATTACAATATTAATATTAATTAAAATTTAAAAGGAAATAAAATTTTGTTAATTTAAAATCTACTTTTTAACAAAACAAACAATGAGGAATAAAATTTTAATTTTAATTATTTTATTATTGTCTTATTTTAGTTTTAATTAATTTTATTTTATAGATTGGACTAAGGCCCAAGAACAAAAATTAAGACCCAATTCCATCAAGTCCAAACCCAATTTAGCCCAAACTAATCAAACCCAACATCTAATTTCAGCCCATAGGTTAGAATTTTCTAGAACTAGTGGATAGAGGGGCAATTTAGACTTTTTTTTACCCTAATTTTTTCCTTTACAAAGGAAAGCTATAAAAAGATAAGGGAGGGGCCATCATCTTTCTAAAAAAAAATAAAGAAAAAAGGATAAGAAAAAAACTAAAAAAAGGCAGAAAAATCAAATCATTTTTTTTGTTGGTTGATCCTCTCTGAATTAATGAAAAACACTCTCTCCTCTCCTTCATAGTTCAAGCACCAACCCCCTTCATCTTCACTCTCGCAGTCTCCCCATTCACAGACCCACTTCCTCTCTCAACTTCGACGAAAAACACTTCCTCTTTCTCCTTTGATTTTGTGTAGGGTTTGGTGTTCATTCTTCATAAGGTCATCGATTTTAGGTTGGGACTGGTTTTCAGATTTTGATTTTTTTTGGGGTGAGTTTTTCACCATCTATTTTTGGTTTGAAACCCTTATTTACTATGAGCTGGGTCCTTGTGCATTCCGTTTTGTCCGATTGCTTTTACCATCTACGATCTGTCATTTTCGATGAAGTGACCATAAATAAGTTTTTCTGTAAAATGGTTCTGGTTTCTGTGGGTTTCAGTCATTTTTACTAGTTTCTATTCTTGATTCTATTACCGAGCTCAATTCAGAGGTTTGATTTATTTTATGTGGTTTGTGATTTTAGCAATTTTTACTGTTTGCTGGGTATGGATTTTATATTTCGATTTCCTCTTTAAAATCTGGGTTTGAAGTTTAATATGTTTTATCTCTTTTTGGGTTTTATTTTCTACTGACGATTTCATCATTTGCCATTCCTGTGATTTGCTTGTATTGATTGTCGTAGATTGAGTTTTGTAATATCTGCCATTTTGAATTATATTTATGGATTTTTGTATGTTGAGAATTTCAGAAAACTTTTATTTTGGATGCAGCAGAATTCAATGTTGATCATTTCATATTCTTAAAGACATAATTTGATTAAGTATAAAACATGAAAGTTGTTAATTTATGTCTTAGCTATAATTTTGTAAAATGGTTTGGCAAAATTCTATGTATGTGATGAGTTGTGTCTATTTGAGCAAGGCTAGTCTGGTTGAAAATTTCTGCAGGGATGCAGTATTAGTTTGGAATTACTGGGAATGACTGAGATAGAATTAGCTGAAGTTGTGAACATGAAAAATGTTCCTTTGTATGTTGAGATGATGCCTATATAGCTGAAGTTGTGAACATGAAAAATGTTCCTTTGTATGTTGAGATGATGCCTGTAAAATTTCAGAATTTTTGGATAAGTATATCTCAGTGGAGAGTGATTTGTATCAGGGCTGTTCGGTTGGATTCTGAGGCAGGAGTCTGGGTGAATTTGGAGAGTCACTACAGTCTGTGTATTGATCATTTTGATTTGAAATTTTGATATGTGGTGTTCCTGCCTGTTGGTTGTAAGTGACAAGAAGAATTGGTAAGTTTGGATTATTGTAGCTCATTTGCGAGCTGGCTTAGTGGGGGATGTTCAGACAGGAATTTAACTTAGAAGTATTGGTTATGGAGAGCCAGCATAATGCAAGAAGGCATTTTGCGGACTGGCAATGCGAGGTGGCATTATGGCGAAGTGTTGAAGTGAGGTTGTCGAAGTGGCATTAGGCGAGGAGCTAAGGCGAAGAGCTAAAGGGAAGAGCTAAAGCGAAGAGAATTTGGCGAAGAAGAATTGTGCGAAGAGAGAATGTGAGGAGTGGCAGTTCGCGAAGAGGCGAAGAGGTGAAGAAGCGTTGCTGAAGAGGCATATGCGATGATGAGTTGCGATGAGAGTCTGGCGAGGCAGCATATGTGAGGTAGCATATGTGAGCTAGAATGTACAAGGCAGCATTGCCAGATCAAGGTTGGCGAATTGGCAAGTGCGAGATGGGAATGCGAAGTGGGATTGGCGAGCTGGTTAGGCGAGGTAGTTTTGCCGAGGCAGGTTTGGCGAGGCGAGTTGGCTAGCGTGTTTCTGGGCAGAGGTCTATTTAAACCCAGCAACCCCAGTAGCAATTTTTCATGCTTTTTCCATTCTTTCTTCCTTTCGTAAAATTCAGTTTTCTTCTCAGATTTGTTCCATTTTATATTCTAAGGTATTAAAGCTTAGATTAATGCAATAGACTTCTAGCTTAGTCTATATTAAGGCAGAATCATCAGATTTGAGCAGTATTTGCAGAATCTCAGTTTGAAGGAAATAAGGTAAATTTTCTTCCTAAGTTATTTTTCTTTGGATTTATTTAAGTCTATGGGTTAGGATAATTAATTCTG
>CANXYC010655978.1:0-46067 GCA_948193065.1 Aleurites moluccanus | reverse complement strand
TCCCTAGGTCTATTAATTTCACGAACCAATTTTATGCTTCCACTCTCGCTACTTCACATAAAATCATTAATTAGCAAAATCAATGGCCAGTTAATCTCACTATTTTAAAAGCCCAAAATTAATAGATTAATCCTAAGTAATTTTCTCTAATTAATTCAAATGTCAAAATCCAACAATCAATCTAACAAATCCATCTCAACCCTGAAAAGGTGTTTAGCTACTCATAATGAAAATCAAAAGGACAATAATTAAATTTAACAATCCAAAAATCATCTCAACAAGAATTATCAATAAATCAATGATGCAATATTGTAATAAAGTAATCCTTACAAATACTGAATGGAAGAAAATAGATCCTGAAATAAATTCTGCATAAATCTTAAATTTTCAAGGAAAAATCACAGAAATTCAGCTCATCTGTTTTTATGGAAATCTTGATGGCGGCTAATGTTCTCCGAAGTTCCCATCCCCTCCTTAGAAGCTTAGGGTACCTATTTATAGCTGAAAGATGTGCTTGGATTCAAAAACCCTCAAATTCCCTCGAAAACTGGGTCTTGCTTGTTAAAAATTGGGTCTTGATAAACTGGTTAGCGTGTGAATGAATTGTATAAGCGCTAACCGGGTCTTTCTATGAATAACCAGTTTTGTACCTCAAGATAACCGGATCATCCGGTTATAGAGTCTGTGACTCCAGCTGCCTGTGCCAAATTTGCCTATTTTCTTTCATGTGACTTAGCTGATCTTTGCTTAGCTTTTAGTGGACCGACTCTCCTTTTATCATATCCAAGCCAATTTCTCTTGCCGAATTTTCATCTGCACACAAAAACTAAGAATTGGGATGTAATTTATCCTTGTTAGAAATTTATTTACCAGGCACACAAATTATTCCAGATTTCTAGAGAAGTTATTGTTAAAACTAAAATCCGCTTACCTAGTAATTAAATTCAACTAAAACTTAAATTAATTGGCTACAATGGGTTAAAAAGGAATTAAAATAAGTATGAATTATTTAATATTGTCCGTAATTAAATAGATAAAATATCAACCTAACATCAACAGAGTTTTGGTGTTAAGCGAGCCGGCAAATGCGAGGTGACATTTGCGAACCGGTAATGCTAGCAAGCGAAGTGGCGAGGTGAGATTGCTGAAGTGGCAATTGGCGAAGAGGCATATGTAAAGAGTATTATGCGAAGAGGAAGCTCGCGAGAAGGAAGCTCGGGATGAAAAAATTCGCAAAGAGGGAGTTCACGAAGAGGTATTTCGCGAAGAGGTATTTCGCGAAGAGGTGTTTGGCAAAAAGGTATTTGGCGAAGAGGTTTGGCGAAGAGGGAATGTGCGAAGTGGCAGTTCACGAGTAGCGTTTGGGGAAGAGGAATAGGCGAGGTGGCATTATGCGAAGAGGCATTACCGAGGCAGCATATGCGATGAGGCATATGCGAGGTAGCATTGCCGAAGCAAATTGACGAGATGAGAAGTGCGAGCTGGGAATGGCGAACTGGAGAGCGGGAATTTGGGCAATGGCCTATTTAACCCCAGCGTCCAGTAGCGTTTTCTTCACGATTATTCTTCTTCTTTCTTCATTCTTCTTCAGTTTTTCTCAGAGTTATTCCATTTCTTATCTAAGGCATTAATACTCAAAATTAATGCATTAGATCTCTAGATTAGAACATTTCAAGGCAGAAATTGTCAGATTTAAGCAGAATGTCTCAGGAATTTCAGTGTTAGAGAAATAAGGTAAATTTCTTCCAAAGTTATTTTCTTTAGATTTATTTAAGTCTGTTGGTTGGAATAATAAATATTGGGTGTATAAAATTTATTGGAAGTAATTTGAAGTTATTAATGGTAATTAATGTGGGAGAAATCAGAATTTTAGACTGTCATGAATAGTAGCATAAACAGTAAATTCGAATTAAATGCAGATTTTTTCTTAAGAGATAAATTAAATTGAGGATGAAAATTAAGAATAGAAACTCTAAGATGATTAAATATTCAGAAATCCTGTTGAATATTATTGAGTATGAAAAATTCCTAATTTTGAATATTTGGGAAAATTTCTTAGGAGGAGAAAATCAAAGTAATTGAGGAGTTTGGAGTTGAGTAATTTGTTAAAGGAAATTTAAGAGAAATTTGTATAAGAGGATAGTATGAAATGATATAGTAAAGAAATGAATTATGCTTATATGGATTATGAAAATGATATTATACGATATTGTATTTGATATAGTTATATATGAGATCCAAGATATGTGAGTTCTACGGGTTTATGGTGGCCTTAAGCCTACCCTTGCCCTAGGACCGTCACACCACTGGAGTTAGGGTGTGACAAGGCTAATGTGAGTTATCTATACATCATTGTGCTTGTTCCTTGTCATAACATGATTTATTGAGTTAAATAAACTTTATTCCTTTATGACTGAATGCTTCTTTATTATAGCCATTGAATAACCAAGCCTAAATTGATTTGTTGCTATAGAATTGTTATTGAGATTGCAATGCTTATTGTATTGCTCACCTTAAGAACATGAATTGTGATATCGAAGTTTACTGCTTATGTGGACCTGAAAGAACTACCATACTGATATGATAGTGGGTAAATATTGTCTGCATTGTGAACAATGGACTCTTTATACTGTTTATCTTAGCTAGGAAGGGAATTGTTATATCCATAAGGCCTGGCCACCTTATGTATTTTACATGAGATATGTATATTGTTATACATGTTAAGGCCCTTTATCGATCACTTCTACATATGGATATGTTACATGTCTTTCATCATTAACACTACTTTTTATTGACCTGTTTATTTTTTATACTGCCCTAAAATTAATATCCATTATTGTTTTCGGAACAGATGGTGTGTAATACCCTATCATTGATATAGTTCATTTCATTTCTTTACTGTTACCAAACCTTGTATGTGATATGATATATATTTAACTCATTGAGTATATTATACTCATTATATAGTTATTTACTATTTTTTTAAGAGCAAGATAGTGATGGCTATTTTTAAGTCATTCCTTTCTCCGACTTAGAACGTCAAGAACTTCAAGGTAGATATTTATTCTTAAATGGTCATATATATAAACTCTAGAGCTCTACGATACTGTATATAGATAGGTAAATAATGTACAAAGTATTTTATGAATATTTGATAATGACAATCGATATGATGAGATTAAAATATGATATGACATGTCACTAGAATTTAACAGATAATTAATACAATATGAGTAATGCCTAATGACTTGTAATGATAATGATAACGATAAAAATTTTGATACCAAAAATGATAATGCTAAAATGTGATTGTGACATGATATGAGATAATAATATAGAAATGACATGCTTGCTTATTGATATCGTAGAGTTAAGGATATAAGGATGGTGACTAATTGGGAGTGTAAATTTCTTTGCAGATTGTGTGATTGAAATTATATTCTAGGTAATAGATTAAAAATACAAAGGAGATTCTGTCAAAATTTCTATAAGGTTAATAGTTGATAAATATAATTTGAATGAGAATGAATGGATTCGAATGTTAATTTATGAATGTAATTGACATATTAACAGGTTCTACGGTTTTTCAGTGACCTTAGATCTACCTGTACCCTAGGATTGTCATGCCCCTATTGTGGGACATGACAATTATGATTATATATCAATGATTTTCTAAATGGGCTAGGATATTTTTACCTTATAGGAAATGAGAAAAAAAAAAGGAGGAGTTAATATTAGGGATGAGCACGAGAATTGTCACAACCCGATCCTATTGGGCACATGATCGGCACTAGGGAACTGGAAAGTATGAGGCTTCTGAAACCCGTAGTAAGCCTAACTTATCACTGAACAACAAAACTATAATATAATTGTCACAATCAAGGATTATGTGCCCAGCTGTCAAATATAATCTCCATAATTTAACATCATTACTTAGCCACTAAGGGCTAACATCATGCACTTAATATCATCAATTAAAAATTTTTGCTTAACGGAGTAACAATAGAATTACGACCGTAATTCTATCACTAAACATAATAATGAGGAGCTCTAGATATTTTAATACAATAAAATGGATTAATTACATAATAAAATAATTCCACTGCATGATGAATAGAAGGTAGTAATACTCAACTTAAAAAATTAATCTCTGTGAGCCCAACCCGGAACCTGGAAAAACATATTTGAATAGGAGTGAGTGTTCGACTCAATGAGTTGATATAAATTAATTTAACTGCAAGTCATTTATTAATCTATATGAAGTATCACATTATACATACTCATCCATAAACAAACATAACATCCATGATGGAAAATGTTGTATCTATAATGATTTTGATGATGTAATTAAAATCCAAAATAAATGTGTTAAAATAATTATTTAACTTGTGTTTAAGTTTTTGTTTTAAAACAGGGATTCACACCCGTGATTATTATTAACGTTCGTGAACAAGCTCGTGAACATTTATTCACGACCGTTAAATAATTTCATGCCCGTGAATTATTTAAAAATGATTTTGGCTCAAAGATACAGAAAGAGTTTTCAAGGCCGTGAAAAATTATTCACGCCTGTGAAATATTTTCACGCTTGTAAAAGTTATTCATGCCTAAAGATATTTTAAAATTTGAAATTGGAGCAGAAAATATCAAGGCTGTGAATTTTGGTTCAAGCCTGTGAAGATAAAGCTTCATAACCGTGAATCGGTAGTTGCTTGTCAACGTCAAGGCCGATTTATTTTAAATATACAGTAGGAAAAAGATTTGTAGGCAAATCCTGCATTAAATGCAACAAAAACGGTCACATTTAATCACCTTTCATTGAAGGCTATAAATATATGAAGATTTGAAGTTCAAAAAAAAAAAAAAAAAGCACAATATCTAAGTGAAATCAATATTGTTAAATTCATACTCTGTTTTTAAACTCTTTAAACTTTATTTCTTATTCTTTGAGTTTTTACTAGCTTTTGCTAGTCTTAGCTATTCATACTTCATTGTATAACATTGGAATAGCTTTGTATAAGTTCAAGGAGACCTAAAAATCTCTATCTTTGTTATTGAGAGTGAAAATCTAAGTTGAAACTCAGTGTGTATAGGGTGAAATCCCTGAAAATCTATTGTAATTAATTTAGGTGGTGCACTCAATTCTAATGGAATATCAATATCGAGTTGATATTGAGAGAAGTGGACGTAGGAGAAAGAATTTGGCTTCGAACCACTATAAATTTCCTGAGATTTCTTAACCCTCCACTTTTAATATTACTTGTTATTTAAAATTAATATATTCATTACATTTAGTTGTATATTTTCTTCAAGATTTTTAAACTCATATTCACCCCCTCTAAGAGTATTGCCATAATAGTAACATTTGGTATCAGAGCTTGTGCTCTAGTATACATAAAATCAAACGATTTTTAGAGCTTACGATCATATTTTTATGGCAGCCAATACAACATTTGAGGAAGGACAATGCAACACCAGACCACCTTTGTTCAAAGGGGTAAACTACAATCTATGGAAGGTGAGGATGAGAATCCATATTCGATCCAAAGGACATAAGCTTTGGGAAGCTATCAAAAATGGACCTTTTATTCCAATGAGAGATTACTCAATTACTCCCAAGAGTCCAGCAGAACATACAAGTGAAGACAAGAGCAAAATGGCTTACAATGACAAAGCCATGGATCTATTATTTTGTGCACTTATTGCTACAAAATTTAATAGAGTTTCAGCTTGTGAAATAGCAAGAGAAATCTGGAGTGTGCTCAAAGTCACTCGCAAAGGAACTAATCAAGTTAAGGATACAAAAATTAATATGCTTCTCACTGAATTTGAAAATTTCAAAATGAAGAATGATGAGAAGATTGCTGAAATGTACAAGAGATTCACAACAATTGTGAATGACTTGAAGGGATTAGATAAAGTCTTTACTCAAAAAGAATTGATTACCAAGCTTTTGAGGTCTCTACCGGCAAAGTTCGATTCCAAGGTTGATGTAACTGAAAAATCAAAAAATGTGAATTCTTTGACACTTGAAGACTTGGTTGGTAATCTTATGACTTTTGAGTTAAAAATTGAAAATAGAAAAGCATCAAGAGAAGAGGAGGAGAAGCCAACAAAGAAAGAAAAAGGAATTGCCTTAAAAACAACAATAGAGAAAAATGAAAACATTTCTAGTGATGAAGATGAAGACATTGCAATGCTATCAAGAAAGTTTGGAAAATTCCTTTCCAAGAATAGATTTAAGAGGAGAAGCTTCAAAGAAAGAATCAAGAAAGGAGAAGACAACAAAGAAGAAATAATTTGCTTTGAATGTAGAAAACCAGGGCACATCAAAACTGATTGTCCAAACCTTAAGAACAAGAAGAAGATGGAAAAGAGGTCAATAAAATTCAAGAAGAAAAATAAAGCATATGCAGCCTGGAGTGGAAGTGATACATCAAGTGATGAAGACTCAACCGAAGAAGAAGAAAAGGTTAACTTATGTTTCATGGCTATGGAAAATGAAACAATTGAAGATGAAGAGCTCCTTGAGGTAAGTCCTGAATCTTTTACTTTTTCAAGAGTTAAAGATTGCTTTTGATGAACTTATGGAAGATTTTTTACTAATTTCAAAAGAAAACAATATTTTGGAGAAAAATTTATTGAAACTTGAATAAGAAAAATACAAGCGATAAAGGTATTCAAAATAGTTTTCAAAACTCTTAAGTGAAAATAAGAAAATCAAGAGAGAATTGAAAGACTCTAATGAACTCTTGAACAAGTTCACACTTGGGAGCAAAACTCTTGAAAATATCATTAATTCACAAAGAGCATTTTATGATCAGGCTGGATTAGGATACAATACTAATCTTAAAGTCAAGAAGGTGAATACCTTCTTTGAAAAGAAAGTGTTGGATCCTAAAAGGATGGTCAAGTGTACTCATTGTAAATATTTTGGTCACACTATACAAAGATGTCCTATTAAATATAGGAAAACTTACTCTATCAAGAAGGTATGGTTTCCACAAGGATTAATCCAAATTGATAAGGATGTAAGGATTGTTCAATATGCTAACATGTAAAAACCCAAAGGGACTTGGGTACCAAAGAAAGGATAAATCATATATTGTATTGTAGGTGCAAGTGATCAAGAAAGACAATTGGATCATGGATAGTGGTTGCTCAAGGCATATGACCGGAGACAAATCAAAATTCAAAGAACTCAACTCCAAAAGTGGAAATGTCAGTTTTGGTGACAACTCCAAAGGCAAAATCATTGGTATCGGCTCTATCGGAAATTGTGATATATCTCTATCCAAAGTTTTACTTGTTGATAATTTGAAACATAATCTTCTTAGTATTAGCCAATTATGTGATATAGGATATAAAGTGATTTTTGAATCCCTTGCATGTAGAGTAGTAGACATCAAAATAAATAAGATAGCTTTCATGGGTTATCGCCAAGAGAATGTATACTATATGGACCTAAATAATGCATCTTAAATAAATCTTTGTTTGTTTGCATCCAAAAATGAGGATACATCCTTATGGCATAAAAGACTTGGACATGCTAGTATGGATGTAATTTCAAAACTTTCTAAAATGGTTTTAGTCAAAGGTTTACCAAAGTTAGTTTTCAAAAGAGAAAGTTTTTGTGATGCATGTGTCAAAGGAAAACATTCTAGAAGCTCTTTTAATAAAAAAAAAATATTGTTTCAACTTCTACACCTTTACAACTTTTACATATTGATATTTGCGGTCCAATTAGAACTGCAAGCCTTGATGGAAAACATTATTTTCTTGTTTGTGTTAATGACTATTCTAGATTCACTTGGGTGCTTTTTCTTGCTCATAAACATGATACATTTTATACTTTAATACCTCTTTTAAAATCTCTACAAACTCTAAAAGGATTTGTTATTTCTAGTACTAGAAGTGATCATGGAAAAGAGTTTGAAAATTCAGATTTTGAAAATTAGTTTAAAGAGCATGGCATATCTCATAATTTTCAGCTCCTAGGACTTCTCAACAAAATGGTGTTGTTGAAAGGAAGAATAGGTCTTTAGTTGAAATTGCAAGAACTATGCTTTGTGAAAACAACTTGCCTAAATGCTTTTGGGCTGAAGCTGTTAATATTTCTTGCTATATTTTAAATAGAGCAATAATTAGGCCAATTCTTAAAAAGACCTCATATGAGTTGTAGAAATGAAGAAAACCTAATGTTGCATATTTTCATTCATTTGGGTGTAAATGCTTTGTTCTGAATAATGGAAAAGATAACTTAGGAAAATTTGATGCTAAATCAGATTAAGCTATATTTCTTGGTTATTTTATGCATTCTAAAGCTTATTGGGTCTTCAACAAAAGAACTCTTTTAGTTGAAGAATCCATACATGTTATGTTTGATGAATTTCCTCCTAAGGATATTGACAGGAATAAAGAAGACAAAAGCATAGAATAAATAATGGAAGACTTATCCTTAGAGAAACATGATGAGCATAGCATGGATTTTGGCAAGGACTCTAAAGAGAAGGAAGAAATTGACTTAATTGAGTCTACACATCAACACAAAGAACCACATCATCCAAGAGTGAGAAATGAGGTTAAGGATACTAAAATTATTGGTAATCCACTTCAAGGAGTGAGAACAAGATCAAAAGTCCACAATATTTGTGAGTATGTTGCATTTCTCTCATAAGTTGAGCCAAAGAACATCAAGGATGCACTTAAAGATGATCAATTGATAATTTCCATACAAGAAGAGCTAAATCAATTCGAAAGAACAAAGGTTTGGACATTAGTTCCTAGACCTCAAGATCATCTAGTAATTAGTACAAAATAGGTATTTCGCAATAAATTAGATGAATCTGGAATAATGGTAAGAAATAAGGCAAGACTAGTTGCTCAAGAATATTCTCAAAAGGAAGGTATTGACTTCGATGAAACTTATACTCCATTAGCTATATTAGAAGCAATTAGAATGTTACTTGATTATGCATGTTACAAAAACTTTAAATTATTTCAAATGGATATTAAAAGTGCATTTTTAAATGGTTTCATTCAAGAGAAAGTACATGTTGAACAACCTCCTGGTTTTGAGTATGAAAAATTTTCAAACCATGTTTTTAAATTATCTAAAGTTTTGTATGGTTTAAAACAAGCTCCAAGAGTTTGGTATGAGAGATTGAACAATTTTCACCTTAAAAACAGTTTTTCTAAAAGAGAATTTGATACAACTCTTTTCATTAAGCATGAGAAGCATGGCATTTTAATTTTTCAAATATATGTTGATGACATCATTTTCAGTGCTACTAATGAAAAGCTTTGCAAGAACTTTTCTAAGTCTATGCAAGGTGAATTCGAAATGAGAATGATGGGAGAACTCAACTTCTTCTTGGGATTACAAATCAAGCAACTAGAGTATGGAACATTGATCAATCAATCCAAGTATACTAAGGAGTTACTAAAAAGATTTGGCATGGACAAAACCAAACATCAACCTACTCTTATGAGTACATCAATTAAGATGGAGATTGATGATAAAGGTAAAAGTGTTGATTCTAAACTTTATAGAAGCATGATAGGATCATTACTTTATTTAACTGTATCTAGACCCGACATATTATTTATTGTTTGCATGTGTGCACGTTTTCAATCTAATCCTAAAGAATCACATATTGTCAGAGTAAAAAGAATTATGAGATACCTTGTGGATATACCAAACTTAGGTTTATAGTATCCAAAAAGGTCTTCATTTAATCTATATGGATACTCTGATACGGACTATGGTGGTTGTAGAATAGATAGAAAAAGCACAAGTAGCACTTGTCAATTTTTAGGAAATATGTTAGTATCATGGTTTTCTAAAAAGCAAAGTTCAGTTGCACTATCAACCACGGAAGCAGAGTATATAGCAACCATAAGTTATTGCACTCAACTTCTATAGATGAGAACTCAACTAGAAGATTTTGGACATTTATTTAATTGCATTCTCATAAAATGTGACAACACAAGTACCATAAATCTTTTAAAAATCTAATTCATCACTCACGCACTAAGCATATAGATATAAGGCATCATTTTCTTAAGGATCATGTTACCAAAGGTCATATTAATTTTGAATATGTGGATACTAAGAAGCAGTTTGCTGATATATTCACAAAACCCTTGGACAAAAAAGCATTCTATTTTATTAGAAGGGAATTAGGTATGATTGACACCTCTCAGGTATGACTTTTGACTTGCTTTTAATTAAGATATATTTAAACATAATGATTTGTGATGATATTGCATGATTTATAAGCACTTATTATAATTGAGACCTAAGTGAGAGAATTTTTAAATTCCCATCACTTTAACCTCAATTTACATGAATTTTCTTGTCAAAAGTATGAATTATATACATGTGCATATGAAAGCTTAAAATCAAAAGCTCAAGTTGTCTTCTTTTTCAAAAAATTTCCTTAAATCCTGATTTTCATGCCCATTAATACGTTTAACGCCCGTTACACATTGTCACGCCTGTTAAAATCTTTATACGCTCGTGAAGAATCGTTCTATATCTTTTTAAATTTTTGGGCTTGTCTTTCACAGCCGTGAATGGTTTTTCAAGCCCGTAATTATTATTCATGCCCCTGAATTATTTAAGAATGATTTTGACTCAAAGACACAGAAAAAGTTTTCAAAGTCATGAAAAATTATTCAATCCCGTGAAATATTTTCACGCTTGAAAAAGTTGTTCACGCCTAAAGATATTTTAAAATTTGAAATTGGCACAGAAAATATCAAGGCCGTGAATTTTGGTTCAAGCCCGTGAAGATGAAGCTTCACAACCATGAATTGGTAGTTGCCTGTCAACGTCAAGGCCGATTTATTTTAAATATAGCCATTGGAAAAAGATTTGGAGGCAAATCTTACATTAAATGCAACCAGAACAGTCACATTTAATCACCTTTCATTGAAGGCTATAAATACATAAAGATTTGAAGTTCAAAAAAAAGAGAAGCACAATATCTAAGTGAAATCAATATTGTTAAATTCATACTCTGTTTTTAAACTCTTTAAGCTTTATTTCTTATTCTTTGAGTTCTTACTAGTTTTTGCTAGTCTTAGCTATTCATACTTCATTGTATAACTTTGGAATAACTTTGTATAAGTTTAGGGAGACCTAAAAATCTCTATCTTTGTTATTAAGAGTGAAAATCTGAGTTGAAACTCAGTGTGTATAGGGTGAAATCCCTGAAAATCTATTGTAATTAATTTGGGTGGTGCACTCGATTCTAGTGGAACATCAATATCAGATTGATATTGAGAGAAGTGAATGTAGGAGAAGAAATTTGGCTCAGAGATTTTCAAATCTCCAAGTCGAATTGAACCGAACCGTGCACAGCTCTAGCTAGCATTAAATATTATATGACTTAAAAGTAAGAAGTATTTACAAATGTAGTAATTGTAATTATTGTTTTAAAAAGAAAAATACAATGTGTTCCCAGATGAAATTTACAAGATAAAAACATGAGATCTGATAGAGATTGGATGTACTCTAGATTTAAGGACCATCTTTTATGGATGGAATTCTTAGATTGAATTTTTTATATCTCACCTCTGTTTATGGACAAAAATAAGATAAGATGTCCATGTAATTATAAAAAAAAATGTCAGAATCACAATTTCCGCGACATGAATACTGTTAGGTTGTATCTTGCACAAAAAAGTTTTATTTTAGGTTATTACAATAGATATTTGCATAGTGAAGTAAGTGTGATACATTTTCCAACACATCCTTTTAAATGTCATTGGGTTGGCCTGTGTTTCAACATCAATAAGTCGATTGACACTTACTCATAAATAAATTGATTGACAGATATTCTTCAGTTTCGATTCGGACTGGCATCATTATCAGTTCAACAATAAAAGCTTAAACTCCAGTCCATTTGGGAATGAAACTAAATGACATATATTCTGTCTAGTTGATTTTATTAAATGAATAAAAGAGTTTATAAATACAATAGCAGATTTTGACTTAGCTGAACTTTAGCCTAAATTCCTTACTAAATTTCTTAGTTACAATCAAATCAAATATTTTTTTTATATACAAGTCAAACAGGATTAAAATAAAAACATAATGTATAAATAATGAAAATAGTATGACACTGTGCCATTAAAAAATTTTTTAGAAAATAAAGAAATGCATTGAAAAAAAATTAAATAGGCAAAGTACTCTCTAATTTTTGAGATTTGACGAAATTAATGAAATGATCTCTGAATTAAAAAAAAAAAAAAAATTAGTTTTTAGCCCCTATTTTTTTTATTCCTCAAAATAATTGGTCTCTCCGTCTATTTTTTTCAATTTTTTTGTTAAAAAATTAAAAAAAAAATAATAATTTCCAAAATGCACTCATCCCCAATCTCTAGATTTTTTTTCCATTTTCCTTCATTTTCTTTCTCATTTCCTTTACTTTCTTTTATTTTCCTTTATTTTCATTTCATTTTCCTCTATAGTAAGCTTTCATTCTACTGTTTTCTTTCTTTTTCTTTGCTCTATGATATTTCTTTCTTTTTTTTTTTTATTAGTTAGTTAGTTAATTAATTAATTAATTAATTATGTAAAGTTTCATTTATTAAAATTGAAGGGAGGAAAAATTATGGGTGAGTATTATGATTGGTGAAATTGGGTGGAGAATCGAAAATTTGTGGTGGTGAAAAATGAAAATTTGTGAGTTTTTAATAAAATCATAGAAAAAATAAAATTTTATGAAAAATAAGAATATTTTTATCTTTTTACATGTATTTAATGGTCAAATTAGATTGAAATATTAATATTAGGACTAAATAGTTATTTTTTTTTAAATTATAGGAATTATTTTATTAATTTTATCAAATTTCAGGGATTAAATAGAATTTACCCCAATCAAACAGGAATACGTAAAAGGACAAAGCTTCTAATAATAGGAGAACCTCTTCCGCCCAAATGAATTTTTCCCTAGGATGGGAATAAGATATTTGGCTAGATTATTAGCTTACTAAGTTATATTTTCCAGGAATAAAATAACAGGCAATAGAATAGAAAGCAATAAAATAATCAGCCCCAATTGAGATGGATCTTCGTTCTGTCTCTGAATAACTAATGTCATCATATGACAATTACTTTCTGCCTCCAGCTTAGTAAGATTTAAGGAAATGGCCATTTGTGACCCAAAAAGAATGAAATTTGCTTTAGCCACTTCTATTTGGATACTGATATCCCTCCACGCCCACACCGTTGGTCCCTCTGTTGAGTAGCAAAAATAAGTATATTTTGATTCAAAATAAAAATATAAAAATACATTAATTCAAGAATTGATTCTAAAATCTTAAAATCAGACCAAACTGATTAATTCAATCGATAAAATTAAAAATAAATTAACAAATCGAATTGATCTATCTCTAATTATTCATTCTCTAAAATTTTAAATTAAAATTTAAAAATCTACCAAGCCGACCTGATCCTGATTTTCAAGACAAAATATATATATTTTTAATTTCAGACTTACAAGAAAAATGATATCGTTTAAAAATATTTCATTTTCTTTATTCATCCCTTAAAAATTGGGCTAAAATTAAAAAACCTATCAAGCCGACCTGATCCTAATTTTCACGTCATAACATTTTTTTTTTTTTTTTATTTCAGACTTACGAAAAAAACATATTTTATTTAATTTCAGACTAATGAGAAAAATGACACTGATTTAAAATGTTTTTAACTAGCAATAGAAGTGCTCTAGAGCTCAAGAGTCACACCACTTGCTCACACGTACGATTAAATATGTGTCATTAGTTTTTGTAGTCTCTCTCTTTCCCATTCTTTGTCTTCAAATTCGATGTGGGATATGTAAATATTTCATTTTGTGAGAATGTCAAAGACTATTTAATACAGAATATTACATAAATATATTATTTTTTAATTTTTTTTTTTAATTTTATGGTTGATTTTTTTTTTAATATATTTGATATATGTTTGGTATATATATAATATGTCTTTGATATATATTTAATATATGTCATATTTTTTAAAAAATATTTTTAAATATATATTATTTTTAAAAAGTATTTTTAGATATGTAATATTTTTGAAAATTTTTTTTCTAACAATAAAAATAAAATATTTTTTATTTTTTTGATATTTTTGAAAAAAAATCCTTATTTAATATTATTATCTAAGATTAGGACAAGAGGCCCAAGAGTCACACCAGACTAATAGAATTATTATTGGGCTTTTGAAATTATTCAAGCCTTGAGATCAATTGTTTTGTGACAATATATATATATATATATATATATATATATATTGTGTTAATTTCATTTTTTTAATTTTTATTTATACTATATAATGAATATATGATTAGTGAATTAACCAAATATTCACTAATAAAAATATAATTACATTCATAATTTGATTTTTTGTTTTTTATTTATAACTATATTCAAACCTTTTACAAGATATTTATTTATCCTAATTTCAAATTTTTAGTTATATTTCTACTACTTAATTAGATTATACTATTTTTGCAATTGAAAAAAGATTGATGAAAAATTATTTTAGAATTCGGTAAATAACTAAAAGAAATACGGTTTCTTAATAAATTTAAATTATAAATAAAATAATTCATATTTATATTAAAATTAAAATATATATGTTGAAAAATTTAATAATATTTTTTTTTGTTATTTTTATGATAAATATGTAGCTTTAATTATAATACTATTGAAAATTATTATTTTTTATATTATTATTCAATGAGTAATATTAAATAAGTATATTTATAAATATTATAAAGAAGAGTTGAATTTCTACATTTTATAATTTAGTTTTAATTATAATTTTGAGCATATAAATAATAAATATCAAAAATATAGTAAAAATTATATTTTTTATATTATATAAATTAATTTAATTGTTCTGATTTAAATTCAGTTTAATCATTTTCATTCCAATTAAATATCTGATTCTCTGTCTTGATTGGTTCTAAAATTGGATCGAATATGAAAATTATATATCTATCAATAGAATTTAATTTAATTTTTCTAATATTACTTAATCATTAAATTTAATTTTTCTAATATTACTTAATCTCTTATATTTATTTAACTATAACTAAAAATATTGAAACTTTATGATATATATCTGTGTAATTTGAAATTAAATTTTTGCAAAATAATATAATTCTTATTTATTTTGACATTTTTTATAGTAAAATATTCTATAATTTATTTCATTCTAAATATAAAAATTGACAATAAAATTAATTTGAATGAAATTCTTGCAGAACTTGAGTTGTCAAACACAAACATATAATTCACCCAAAAGGAAATGATTTTCTATTTTTATTCGTTAAATTCACCTATTACTATTAGCTAAAAAAAGTTATATATGGTTGCTTCGACAAATTTACAGAAAACTGTATCTCTACGAGGCAATCCATCAAACACTTTCTGCGTCAAATCCTTTACATATCGACGAAAGCAGAATCAACATGCAACTCTCAACCAAATCCACCAATAGCTTTCCCGTGTATATTTTGATTCAGATAGTTCGGCCAAGATGGTTTCAGGCTCTGCCAAGACTGCTTCAGCCATTGCCAAGAGACCTCCACTGCTTCAGACAAACAGGGTTTGAAACACTTTATTTTCCGAGTATTTCTCTGGTTTGATTGACTGATCATAAGACTTCCATTTACTCTGATGAAATATATGCTATGCAGTGCATTATTATTCTTCTTTATCAGCTATATGTTGTTTGTGTTTGTTGGGAAAGACTGCAAGTTCTGTTCTTTATCATATGAACTATCAAAGATAGAATGAACTATATACTTTTCTTATTTCCTTGCAATAACACTAGCTACATTTCCTTCTAACAAACTACTCATTTTTTTGAAATTTTTTTTATCAAGTTATAATTGAAATTTTTAATTTTTTGCTGATTTAGTAAAAAGTAAACGTTGAATATTGAAATTATAATTTAAAAAAAAAATGCTCTGAAATAAAAAATATATTTACTGTCATAATGAACTTATTGAAAATAACTTATATTTAAAATTGCATGTAAATATGTATTTCATATAAATTATTAGTATTACAATTATTATTTGATTTAAAAAAAAGTATTCAATGATTTTATTAAACTACTATTTATATTTGAGTTATTATTAATTATTATATATGTGCTACGTGTATATGTATTTAAATATTTAAAATGTTAGGTTCATTTTTGCATTTTTATATTTTTTCACTGAATGCGTGATTTAGTTAATCCTTCAAATTTCAGTTTATTTGTAGATTTATAATTTTTTTTTTTTGACAAAATTTTCTTCATTTCTTTTAAAATCAAGCCATAATTTTAAAGGTAATTATAAATAATTATTTTTAATAGATTTTAATTAATTTTCAAATATTAATGTTAGAATGTAGAGGATTATTAGTTGTAATGAGTTATATTTGATTTGTCATTATTGGTTAAAAATATTTAAATGTTGATTAAATAAATATAAATAATTAATTAATTATTCATATATAATTTCATAGGTTATAAATATAGTATTTGATAGACTTGTATGTTAAATTCAATATAGGTACACGTGCATTTGGTCATGACATAAAATATAATATATAATTTACTAAATTAGATTACATATATCATAACAAAAAAAAAATATTAAATATTTATAAATAACATGTGATTCATAATATGATAATAACAAATAAAAATAATTCAAAACTATAACCAGTAATAAAAATAGCTAAAACTTATCCATTCAATTTTTTATATTTACTTATTTTCACTATTATTATGCATGGAGTGTTTTACTACTAGTGCGTAAAGTTAAAAAAAAATATTAAACTCAATATTTCAAGTATCAAACTTTAGAATTATATCCATACAATAAATAAGATATATAAAAAATATAATATTGAGATTTTTAATATGAATGCATTTCTTATTTTTGTTTAATTATTAATATTAATAATAACAATAATAAAAATATAAAATCTCAATTGTAATTAACTTTTAATACTACAATTATTTTCAATTTCCATCCTAATCAATTAACCTGTAATTTTATAATTAACAATTGAATATATAAAAAATATTAAATTAAAAATATATATAAAAAAATTGATATCCAAATAAAATATTAAAACGTTTCATGATGATTTGATGAATATTTCAGCAAAAAGTTTTATAAATAACTTAAATTTTAATCCTGTAAGATAATATATCAATAGATAATAAATTAACACATTACCATTGCAAGATGTTTAAGGTTTAATTCTATTGAATTAAAAAAATAAAAATAGAAAAAGTATACCAAGCATAGTTATACATAGATCATGATGCTATTGATCAATTAAATTAAAAAATAAAATAAAACATAAGACTAAAATTAAGCACAAAAATTAAATATCATAATTTTAGTTCTTAGATAATTATAGACATTTTAATAATATAGTATAATATAATTATATGGAATGACGATTAGTAACTAAAAATTTTAATTTAAAATAATCAAAAAAAGTAAAATTATAGCTTTTATTTGCATTATATATAATTAACCTAAATTGTGAAAAAATATATTAGACTTAATTTTAAATAAGAATAATATTTGAAATGTTAACAAACCGTTAGATTTTGATAAATATATATATAAATTTGATGAAAGACCTCTTCTTATAAAAAATTATAAAACAATTATAATAAGAATTTCTTATATGCAGCAGCATCAACAACAATAATAATTAAAATCTTATTATAATAAAATTTTTGTATGCAATAATAATAATAATAATAATAATAATAGATATCTAACTTAAAGAATATTAAAAATTAGTAAAGGCATTTGTATCTATTAACATATTCCCCTTTATTCATATATTTATATACCCTTTTATTCATATATTTATATATATTATCGAGATATATAGATATATATTACAGATAAGTAGATTTAGGCATGATCACTATTTTGAAAACGTAAATATTGATTTTCAAATTAAATAAATATAAACTAAAATTTTAAGAGGTGATTCCAGTCCGATTTAGGAATTATCAATTCAGGCATTTGTATTTATTAACATATTCTCCTTTATTCATATATTTATACATATTATTTAGATATATAGATATATATTATAGATAGGTAAATTTAGGCATAATCACGATTTTGAAAATGTAAATTCCAGTTTCTAAATTAAATGAATCTGAATTAAAATTTTAAAAGGAGATTCTAGTCTGATTTAAGAATTATCGATTTTGGGATAGTTTTGATTTCATTTTTTTTATTCTAGTTTGATATAGTTTCAACATGGTTTGAAGTCAAATTTATTAAAAATATATATATAAATTAAAATTTTAAGAAAAAAATACTTGAATTTAATTCTTATAAATTAAGCGTCTACATATTTTTTTGAAAAATAGAAGAATCAAAGCAAAATTTATTTTAATTATAAATTTTTTAGCTATAAAAAATATAAAATAAAATAATTAATAATGCTAATAGAATTATAGAATAAGAATTAAAATAAGTGATGAGATAATAAAAATAAATTAATTGAAAATTTAGATGCTAATTGAGATATTGAGATTAGAAAATAATAAAAATAAATTAATTGAGAATTTGGATACTAATTGAAAGATTAAATTTGAGAGATTGATAGAAATTAGGAGAAATTGAAAAAGTATTATGAAAATAATGAATAAAATGCTAATCTTTATATGTGTTCCTAATTTTTTTTTTCTAAAATACCTTTAAAAATTAGTTTTCTTTACTCTTATTAAAGTTATTTTAGTAATTTAGAAAAAATAAAAAATATATAGCAATTGGCAGCATGGTAGCAGGATGCCTGCCAGCTGTCACTCTATTTTTTCTGCCTGCCAGCTGTCACCCTATTTTTTTTTTATCTTTTATTTAAACTGAATAAAATGGTGGATATTAATTTAATTCAAAAATTATCAAAATTTAAACGATTCTTATAATTATAATTAGATTTTAATTTAATGATAATTTTATTTTGACTAATTTAATTTTAATTTTAATTAATTTAATTTGTTATAAATTTAAATAATAATCACTTGATTGTGAATGTGAAATATACACACCATGAATTGAATATAATTTATCAAAAGACATATGACTCCAACTCAAATGTCTTAATGCTAAAGAAAAACAAAATTTCATTTTTACTACTATTTTTTATTTTTCAATCTTTTGTAAATACTACTTTATACAAACCTTTTCCGAGTTAAATAAAAAGTTATTATTCAAAACTAATAAAAAAATATATAAAATAAACTATACACAATTTGTATGATTTTATTTATTTATTTATATCAAAATTGAAGTTGAAAAGGGTGACAATTTTTTTTTTTTCTAATTAACAATAAAATTTGAAACCTTAAATTTAGTCTCAATTATATCATACTAAGACCTGGCAGCATATGCAATAAAATTTCTAACTGATGATAACATTCAATTTATGAAAATAAAAACCAAATAATATTACTCCTTCCGTTGCAAAAAAATAATTATATTTTTATTTTTTTTATTCATCTTAGTTCATACTATAATTTTTCTTTTTAAATGTTAGTTTAGTGGGTAGCGGTTAAATATATCCTTTATTAATTCAGTCAATATCATCATATAAATAATTATTTTTTTACTTTTTGTGCTAAAATTATAAATTTAAGCTAAAAATAAGAGTATTTTAATTAATGCAAATATTGAAAAATAGAAAAGACTTTGAAAAGTGTACAATATAAATATTTTAGATATAAATATTTTAGAAAAAAAATAAAATAAATATAATAAACTGAAAAATAATTAATTTTTTTATTGAGACGGAGAAAATACCATATTATATCACTTTCTAAAATAAGATTGACCTAAAATAATTAATTACATTTGAAATAATTAATAATAAAATTTTAAAAAGAAAAAAAAAATGGTATCTTCTCATTATATGCTTCATATGAGTTAGGACATCCAAATTAATCTGTCGAATCAGACGTTGATGTGGAATGTTTTTTATAAGAGTAAATGTCACCACATTTATTGGAGTGTTTAAATTCATTCTTAAAAGTCTACAATTAATACCAATTTCAAAAAGTATGTACATAATTCATTAAATTATATTATAAATTAATTAATAATAATTAATATATTAAATAATATTTACATAAAATAAATATAATAATTAACTATTTAAATTATAAAATATATATTATAAATAATATATCGATCTAGCACCTAAATGAACTTGTCTCACATCAAAAATAAAAAAATTATATAATTAAATTAATTATTATTTAAATAATTTAAAATAATTATTTTAGACATTCAACCATAAAATAAAATATTATTTAAAATTAATTTCAAGTCACGCCGTTACAAATGATATTAGAGTCATTTTAGGGTCAAATTTTATGGAGTTAGTGGGCTCATTGAGAAAGGGTTATCCATAAAACAGAGTACGAGATGAAGCCACTCAAAATACTAACAAACCACAATATTCAAAATTAATAAGAACTATACTAGTGATCTAAATTCAGTTATAAATATAAATTAATTAATAGAAATGCGATGAAAATATCTCACTCAAAACAAAGAAAAGAATGTAATAATTCAATACATAAGTAGGCTTGTCCCATAGAGAACGGAAAAGTGTAACAATCCAACCCTGAAGTGATTTATATATTTCAATTATTATTTAAATAATATAAATTAAATATTTTAAACCAAAATTAAATCATAAAATAATAAATTATTTAGAGTAAATTTCCATCAACTAGGTTCACTAGTACGCAATTGATGCAAGTTTTTTTTATGCAAAATTAAACTACTATTAGTTATAAAAAAAGAATAAGAATAAATTTCTGAATTTTCTAATTATTAGCTATTTTTTATAAAAGGGATCAACACAGTTCATCTGTGATCATTTTGTTTTATGAATAAATATAATTCATTAAATATAAATCAAGCTTGTTAGTTAACTAAGAAATTGGGTGTTACTATCTATTTTAATTTTTGAACTTCATGTTATCCAATTTATTTTGTTTTATTTTATTAATAAATATATTTCATTAAATATAAATCAATTAACTTGATATTATTATCTATTTTAGTTTTCGAACTTTGTTGTTTATAACAAGAAAAAGCCAAATTATCAAACACACTATATAAAAGAAAATAGTCAGGTACTTATCCCTTATAGATTTCACCCAACTCGATATTGGATTAGTTGAAATTTGAACTTCAGGATATTAGGTTGCCAAACTCAGTTGGCTTTATCAGTATAGGTAATATAATCTAAAACACACAATAAGTATTACTGAAAAATAAATAGATAAGGCACATAACAAAAGTAGTCTATTTAAAAGCTCTAAAGAAGGGAAAAATAGACAAAGGGGGAAGTCAATGTTTATCAATAGTTGTGAGCTATTGATGCTTCAAAAACACACAACAAATGAAGAAGGAAAAAAGAAGACATAAATTAGGTACACTACTACTACTAAAAAAACCGAACTTGCAAAACAAAACCCTAGCTAGCTAATAAGCTACAAGTATTATGTTAAGTACGAGAAAGGGATATATAGTTGAACCTTGTATAATAAGGTCTCTCTAATAGGTTCTTTTTCCTTTTAATGTTTTGGTTCTTTCTTTGTTTTCCTTTTTTCTTGGAGAAGTCAATACCCGAACCTCTAATCCAATTCACTCTCATGAAATATTTTCTTAGTTCTCTTTAAATTTCTCTAAAAACCCTAAACAAAATTTTCATGAGCACAAAAAGGATCATGTAAGGTGCGTTCTTGACTTCTCTCTCCATCTTCTTTCCTCTCTTTTTTCCTTCTTCAGTCAGTCACTGCAACAACAAAAAAAGATCAAGAATTAAGAAATATGATACTGTTTTAGTGCACGACACTTCCTGTTTTATAAAAATTAATTATGTACCTATGCTTAACCCTTTTATGCATTCTCGCACGATAATGCTGCTTTAATCCTTTCAACAGTGCACGCGATCAAATTATTAACAGTTGCAACTGAGCCAAGAGACAGTTTCGCTGTTGGAACTGAATCAACTAAAATCTGAAATGCAACAGTTAGAAGAGATCCGCCTGCTGAATCAGCTTCGCCAATGCCTCCTCTTCCATGTGTGGTGGTTCCATCAGGAAGAATGGCAAATCCTGAAGGAAGAAGAGCTACATAATCTGGATCCCCACCATTAAGTACAACATTCATTGCAACGATATCGACAGGTGCATAGATGACAAAAGAGGCTGTTGGATCAGAGCAACTCTCTTGTAAAATCAGCATGTTGCTCTGGCTCGAATTTGCACTCTACAAAATTATATATGGTTTGAGGCGACAATTAATTATGTACCTACTAATTGTAGAATATATATAAAAATAAATCTGTGAAAATAGGTAAAATAGATTTTTATACCTGTGTGTCACTTACATTTACTCGAAGAAGAGACACACAATTGCCTGTGTCTCTACCATTAGCAATATGTGCCATTTCTTGGACAACTCCACCATTTGATAGAATATCCCACTGTAAGTATGAGTAATGAAGCTGGAGAATTAGATACATCCATTTAGGATTAAAGAAAAAAAAAATTCTCGTTAGAATTATTTTTTTTTTCAACGAACTTTATCTTAATTTATCCTTTGGCATATATCACTTGTTTCATCCCATGTATATTTGAAGAACAATTACAACAACTACGACTAAACCTTAATTCCAAGCTAAATTGCTGATTACATTTTCATAATGATTAAACCAAGAAATTAGTAATATTAAGTAAAATATATTGCCTAATATATATATATATATAGTTCTTGCCTATACTGAGTGTAGAAACTTAGACATTTAATCAATGAGTGATGAGATATTTTAATTAATATAACTATTTTGTCTTTTTCTCAGTGAAAAAATATCAATTTTATTTTTTATTTTATATATACTCAATGTATATATACCCAATGTAAGCAAGCATTATATATATATATATATATATATATATATATATATATATATATATATATGACTAAGCGGATTTTCACATAAATTATATTAATTTCTCCAGCACAGATAGATTTTAAGCTGGTCAAATACAAAATAGATTCAAAATATTTATAGAGATCTCAAAATTGATATATATCTTTTGGCAACATGTAATAATAAGATCTTGCGTAGTAATTAAAATCAATTAATTGCTCAACTTTGCCTAAACAATGAAATTTGAATATCCATGTTAATAATTGGATTCTTCTAATATCTATTTATGGATTTGCCAAACAATGAATGAAAAATAAGAAAAGACATGATATAAACATATGCATATATAACAATGCATTTGAAATTATTATAATTTCTTCTTGTTATTTCTTGGCTTTGAATATGTAACTTAAAAGCCATTTGATTATCTTGTTAGTAATAAAGAATCCCACATCGATTGGATAAAAGAAAAGCTAATTAAAAACAGATAAAGGAAAAGAAAATCATATTTATCAAAATTTTAGTGTGTTATAATGCATTTATGCTTCAAAGGGCAAAGAAACTATATTCAAATCAATATACCTCACTCCGAGTGTTCTCATCACGAAGAAAGTCGAAAACCCTCTTTGGGGAAACGGGAAGCCAGAAGGAAGTAGCAGCACTAAGCACAATCCCAGGAGGTCTTCCAGGATCATTTATGCTCTTTCGAGTCATCACCCTCACATCATCAGCTCCAGTACCAGACAATGTCGTCCATGTGTGAGCTGTAGAGGCACTCACTCCGGCGCAGAAGCTTATCACCATCCTCTCTGCCAGCTTCAACATACTCTTTCTTCCTTCTTGATTCGTGATCACTATACAATAACAACAAACAAAAAAGGATTCTATTAAATATTTACTATTTTTTTGTTAGTCAATTTATATACAAATTAATAATAAAGAATAAAGAAGGTGTGACTCGGTGCACGAGACTGTCTGCTTTGCTATTAGTAATTTGCACGTATTACTAATTAACATTACCACCAACTTCACCAGTCGGAATGTTTGTTGCCATGGCACTTGCTAGCCTCTCACACTGCCTATCTAGTGTAGCCACCCAACGTTTTGCTCCAAATGCATGACCAGAACTAACTAGTTGCTTGTATAAATTATGAACACCTCTATCATCCACTTCCACATGTTCAACCCATGTTACCTAAAGTATAAAATTGTTACATTAATTAATTAACAGAAATTAATGATGATTAAATATTTTCAAGTCTAATATACTAAATTTCATTAATATTAGTGTTACCTTCGAGTACCCATTAGGCATTTCTTGAATTAAGCATCCAGATGGCCTTCTCCTGCATCTTGCAGCCGGACTAGGGCCTAAATTATCCAATGAAACATCAACCACAGCCCAAGTCCCTTCTGCATGTTGTTTACAATACCTCACATAGTAGCACTCACGAGTCGGAACAAGTGGTGTAGGAACTTGAAATTCAGACGTCATCTGGATCAAGATTAGAGTATTGCTTTCATTTAGACATTATGTACTGTTTATATTAATATAGTATCATCTTCTAACATTGAAGTAGTATTTTTTTTAATAGTTGAGCGTCGTAGTGCAGTAGGTCAGAAATTCAATTCCAATACCCATGTCTCCCATTTCCAATATAAAAAAGAAAAGAAGAGAATAGATTATTACCACTTGCAAGGCTCCATTATAGTTCCCTGCTACTCCTGTTGATAATACTTCCAAAGTCATAGCTCTTGAGACAATGCCAGAAAACACAGTGGACCATTGATTCTGAAAGCAATGACATACAGGAAAAAAAAAAACAAGAATTAGGCTTGAGCAATAATGGATTTGTAAATGCAATTAAGAAGTAAAAACAGCTTATTAGGCATAACAGAAGGAAACTTACCACATCCATGAGATACTCAACCAAGTTTATGTGATTCATGATAACAACAGCAGTTTCTCTGGATGCTTCACATTTAAATCCAGTAGGTTTTGGTCCAATTCCCCGAGGGAAGATCCTAATATACTCATCTTCATTTAGAAAAGAATTCGTGCCATCAAGGCTACTCATCCATAATGGTTCACCCATCTGAGCCATTCTAATGAGTTCTTCCATGGCTGCAACTGCAAGCTCAATTATCATAGGTTTATCAGCCTCACTAGTCGCACCTATCGATCTAAGTAAGTCTCCAGCTCCATACATCTCCCCTCCAATCCCCGGTTGTGCTCCATAATTTCCAACCCCAAGTTCAAGTGGACGCGGAGGCATTGGTGAAGATAGGAGAGGATAGTTCACCACAGGCTTTCCAACATACTTGGCAGCAATGGCTGATATTCGATCAATCTGTTAAGAAAAAAAAATTATATTAAAATGTGAACTTTTAATTAAATAATACTAGAATTGTTTTCAGGACTATGATATTGTAATTAGTTTCAACCCCAAGCAAAACCAAATTAAACAAAATAAAATGGAAGATACTAATTAAGACTTCAAAAATTTGTAATTAATTTATGTATGTACCTCTTCTCTTAATCTTGCATTTTCAAGCCTCAAATGATGCTCATCAAAGGACATTTCGCCAATAGCAGTAGGCCCTCCACAATTAGGACATGAAGCATTACCAAGAGCTTCTCTATACCTCATATTATCAGCCCTAAGCTTTTCATTCTCAGCTCGAAGCTGCGTGTTCTCATGGCGCTCATGTTGTGTCTGAGACAAGTGTAATTGCAACAAGAAAGAGTCAAAATATGATGTTATCCACACACGAAAAAAACAAAAAACAAAAAACAAAAAATGGGTATATATGCAAATCCAAAACTATAATTTTTTTTTTTACTAATGTAAACTTCCCAAAAGTGAGGAGGAGCAATAAATATATAATTATATATTTCGTGACCGTGCATTCATGTAAATATGATATATATAATTATGTTATATGGTCTAAATATAAAGTCCAGGCTAAGATTATACCTTCATTTGGGTGCGTTTGTTTTGGAACCAAAATTTGACTTGTAATGGCTCTAACCCTAATTCACGGCTTAGCTCTTTCCTTTGCTTGTCATCCGGGTGTGGACATTCTTTGAAGAAACTAATAAAAAATGGGGAAAAAAATTAGTGGTCAAAACAATATAAGTAATTTAACCATTATAACCATCAAACTAGTAGCTAAGTAAAAGCTTAATACGCTTCCATTTCTTGGATCTGATGTTGAGTATGGCGGTGATATCTTTTTTTCTTTGGTCGAGGATTTTGATCGTCGCCTGAAGGACCGCCTTCATGGTTGTCGCTGCCGGATTTAGTATTAGTACTTTCAAATTCTTCATCTCTAATTCGAGCTAATTCGCTTTCGGATGTGTTCTGAGTCATGTCTAGATGGTGATGAAGCTGAGTCTCCATCAAGTTTGGCTGGAACATTTCTACAGATCTTTAAGAGTTCTCTTGATTGCTTATTGTTTTTCAATCTATAACACCAAAATTTACAAAAAAAAAAAAGAAGAAGAAGAAATTCGACTCAAAATCAGGGCTAAAACACACAGTTACACCCTCACCAAGATCAAAAGGTTGTGCAAGTGAGTGTTCTGTGAAGTGTTAAGAGAAAGAAATAAGAGTGACCCTTTTTGAAATCTTGGTCTAACATTAGATCTTTCTGGTAGAAATACAAAACCTATGTGAAAAATTTAAGAAAAATAAAATAAAATCATTTTTTTATAATAATTTTCTCTACCTTTGTGTTGTTTGTACAGTGTACAAAGAGCTTAAAAACGAAACGCGTTTTGCAAGAATCGAGAAGGATTTGCTTAAAATAGGAAATTAGTCTTGACTAAGGACCTAATCGCCGACATGAAAAAACCTTTTTAGCTTCTTAACAGTAGTAGAAGTATTGGAAGACGAAAAGATCTGCTTTTTATTTATACTACCATATTTTTAAGTGTAAAAAAAAAAAAAAAAGTGATAAAATGACTAACATTACACATATTAATCAAACAAATAAACAAGAAAATGATCAACAACACAAAGTTAATTAAGTTTAATTAATTTTATAATTAGGACACAGACCTGAGCAAGGGTAAGCCCTGAAGATGATCCAAACCCACGAACATTCCCATTAGTCCCAATCATCGACGGCATGTTTCTAGCCGGAATCATTACTCCGGCAGGCATATTTCAAAACCCACAAACCCTAATAATATAACATAAATGTATATAATTATATATAAAACCTACTAACTACTACGTGTGAGTTGTGACTCACTCACTCTACAAATAAGAAGTGGGGTATTTGGGTTTGGAATTTTGCTTTATATACAGAGATTAGAGAGAGTATTATAAGGCTGTTACAGATTCTATCTGCCAGAGCTGACTTTGGTTTGTGTTTCTTCTGTTCCGCCGTTGAAATGGGTCTCTCTCTCTCTCTCTGTCTTTCTTTCTTAGGTGTATATGTCTTTGTTCTTACGTACCAATGTAAGAGAAACAAAACATAATTTATAAAAGAAAGATAGATGTAGAGTTGACAATTTTTTTTATACGACCTTTGACAGACAAATCCGGATAAAACCGACTCTCAAATCCAAATATTTATATATATGTATATATAAATATCTCTGTAACGCCCAACTAAGATCCCCAAGAATCCAACTTTGTCTTCGCTGTCTGTCTGTCTGTTTCTCTCTCTTCTCTTTGTTGCTCTAGCTCTCTCTATCTGCTAAAAAAAAAGTCAGCAAAAACGAAGAAAATTAGTACATAAATGAAAGAAAGATTAGAAAATGAGAAATGGGTTGTTCAAGTAAACCATTAAGCCTAACGAAAAACCAGAAAAGAAACACAGAAAGAAAGAAGGGTTTTTGGATCTGGGATTGAGGTTACCTTATAGAACAGATAGAGTAGGAGCAATATTTTGGAGGTTAATCCTTAAGTGGGTTTTTTCCAGAGAGGAGATTATATGGTAAGAAGTAGGTAATTAAGAGAAATGAAAGGAAAGAAAAAAAAATGAAAAACATGAAAGAAGAAGATGAAGAAAGAGAGAGAAAAACGGAGAAAGGAAGCAGAAAGAAAGAAAGAAAGAATGGAAAAATAGAGAGAAGAGGAAGAGAATGAGGCAGCGAGGAGTTATTGCAGAGCGTATTGAGAGGGTGCAATAGCATTTAATGGTGGGAGAGAGAGGTGTAAATGTAAATTGCTACATGCCTATGAGAATTAAGAAAATTAATTAAAGAGAGAGAATAGGGTTTTCGGTTTGGGTGTGTTTGATTTTTGGGTTTTAAGAGAGAGTTGAAGGGTGCAACGAATGACGGCTACCAAACTCTCTCTCTATACCAATAATTTTTCTTTTCTTTTCTTTTTTAATTAAAATTTTATCTCTCCACTCCCCTCTCTAACTTAAAAATGCATTTGGATTAAATACCTTCAAAAATTCTATAATCATATTATATGAAAAAAAAATATACACTTTTTGGTTGGTTTATTTAATTTTGATAGAGAAGCAATCAAGTAGGAATTTTCTGTGTTTCTTTTTCCAACTGAAAAATCAATGTTGCAACTCGCTTTTTATTATTACAACTTCTGCCTCTTATGTCTTAGAAAATAATCAGGCACTAAATTAATTTTGGCTATGTGAAAAAAATATTTTTATAAAAAATTAAATTTAAGTGATTTATAAAATATATAAAAAATTAAATTTGGGTGGACATGATGAAATTTTTTCTATTTTTAATGATATAATTTTTATTTTTGGATTTGAATCACCTTATAGTTTTCGTCCCTAAATAAAATTGAAATTATTTTTTAAAATAAAATAAAATTTTAATCAATTAATTAATTAATATTTTCAATAAAATATTTTTATCAATATTAAAAGCTTAAATAGTAATGTGAAATAGATCCTATATCTTAAGAAGTTTATATTATTACATGTTCTCCTAAAAAATGTATTACAACATGCACAAATATATAATCATTTCTTTAAAACACAATAACTTTAAAATATGAAGCTATCAATAATTTATAATATATTGGTTTTAAATTACAATTTATGAACAATGGATCATTATTAGACTATCAATCAATACAATAACACAATATACATTTTTATATCCAAAACTTGCAATATAAAGGAGGACTGGATAAGTTTAGAACTCAAATTAAATTGTTAGAAATAAGTACTATGACCAACACTCAAAATATTTTATATATATTAAGTGTTTGGTTTACTGTTGACAGTTAATTGATAATTTTTAACTCTCAACATTTAGATCAATTTGTTGTTTGGTTTAAAAAAAAATTAATAATTATTTAAATTTAGACCATGTTACTCCTATAAAAAAAATTAATTGCTATTAATAAAAGTATTCTTTGAATAAATTTTATATAACTATAATATTAATAAAAAAATATTAAAAATATTAGAAATAATATTTAAAAATTTCTTATATTAATGATTAAAATTTTAAATATATTATAAAATAATTAGTTATAATTTTTCAACTAATAATTTTATTATTTTTTAGATTTATATATCGCACATTAAAAGAAAAATAGTTAAATACATAACAATATATTATAAATAAAGTTTATTTTTAATTATTATTTAATATTTTAACAACAACAACTAAAATTTAATCAAATGATCACTTTTTCAGCTATTCACTATTAATCACTAACTAATAGCTGATAGCTATTAGTAAAAACTAAACCAAACAACTCTATAGGATAAGGAAATTTTATTTCACATTTTCTTAAATGAATGAAACAAGAATTTGAAAAATATTATTTGGTGGTATTCAAGGGAATCACATTGTAACTCATTATTAATTTAACTGTCGTATAATAAATATTTTAATTATAAAATATATAATTATTAAAAAAAATTATTTCGAATTTATTTTAATTTTTTTAATTCATTTCTTACTTTAATTCATTTATTATTTTAAACTCTCTCAATTTTCTTAATTTTCTTATATTTTATATTTCTTGATTATTATCTCTATTTCCAACACATTTTTTAATAAGAGTATTGTTATAAAATTAAGATAAAATATAGTTTATATTAATAAATAAGATAATTAAATTGGGACATATTAAAAAAAAAAAATTAGAATGTTTATTGTGAAATGAAGGAAGTATTAATTTCTTAATATTCATGTAATTACTTCATTTGTAATAATAACAAAAAGTAATAGAAAACTTTGGGTCCATTTCTATTGGGTAATTTTAAATAACAAATTTTCTTCTCCCTTCACATTAAGTGAAAATAAGAGATAAATTATAGCTCATTGTAATTGATTGAACTTATAATAAATAAATAAATCTAGAGGTCTCAAAAAAAAAAAATCTAGAATGTTAATTGCAAATAAATTAGTATAGCATGAAATAAACATAGATTTTATTTTATTTTGAAAGATTTTAAATGACATGTATCAAAGTAGCTAGAATCAGAAATTGACTATTTAAGAAAGAGTGTCAAGGTTTGAATTTTATCAATAGTAATTCTTTTTCACTCTAATATTTAGAAAATTACAATTTTATTATTTCTTCTAATTAAAAAAAAAATATTCCATATGTACATCTCAATTAGCTAATTACAAAGTAGAGACAGCTAAAAATCATCATAATCAAGCGATGGTCCATCCTATATATGCACCACACAATTGTTATATTTTTTTTTCTCCTCTTTGCTTTGCAATTACATTCACCACCCGCAAATTGTATGGATTTAATTAATAAGATTAATTAAAGACTGTCATTATTATATTTAGAGAAAAATAATTTTGTTGTACAAAAATGCCTATGGTAAAATTTTCTTTAATCTTTTCATGCCTTTTCAATTATATTCTAATCTCAATATTTAGTGTTAATTATACCACATTTAAAAGATATTTAATTGTTTTCTTATTTATTAGATGGACAAAAGTTAATTGATATTTCATATTATAATATTGTTAATTTAGTTCCTAAATTGTGATTAGAATTAATTGGGATCTTCATCAACTTTCTTATTTTCTAAATTGCTCTTTTGGTCTTCGTTCAATGGTTAATTTCACATTTTGGGTTGATAGAGAATTGAGAGAATGAGAAAATATTATATCAATTGATATGTTTTGTATAATAGGAGGTATCTTATTCATATACAAAGAATGAAAACTAAACAAGGAAAGGAGAATATTACATACAAGAAAACACAATCATATATATATATATACAAGGAAAGTGGACTAAATCTATAAAAGGGAACTAAATCATATATTCCTATTCACATTAATATTCCCCTAAAACTGAAGGTGGTAGAAAAATAGTCATAAGATTTTTCAACAAGATCATGATAGTGTTGAGGCAGATGTATTTTAGTGTATATGTCAGCAATTTGATAAAGAGAAAAGACTGAAACAAACTTGATAATATTTTGAAAAATATGATGCCTTACAAAATGACAATCATTCTCAATATATTTAGTGCGCTCATGAAATACATCATTGCAATCAATTTGAATAGCATTACAATTGTCACAATGTAAGGATATAGGAAACGAATTATGAATACCCATATCATGAAGCAACCAAAGAAGCCATATGAGTTCAGAAGTGGTGTCAGCAAGAACTCAGTACTCAGCTTTAGTGCTAGATCTAGATACTACAGATTGCTTTTTACCTCGCTAGAAGATGAGTGAATCATCAAGAAAAAAATAGTAACCAATGGTAGAACGTCGATCAGTGGGATTCCCATCTCAATCATCATCAGAATAGGCTTTCAATTCCAAGAAAGAGTAATTAGAAAAATGTAACCCATAAAATAAAGTACCTTTCAGATAATGAAGAATGCGAAGAACAACAACAAAGTGAGTTGTACGAGGAGAAGATCTAAACTAACTGACAACATGAACTGCATAAGTAATATATGGATGAGTAATAGTGAAATATACAAGACTGTCTACCAACTGGCGATAAAGAGTATCATCACTAAGTGCAGTGCCATTAGTAATTGAAAAATGAGCATTAGTTTCAATGGGAGTACTAACTATTTTCTCAACTGTAATACTAGCTCAAGAAATAAGATATGTGGTATATTTTGCTTGAGATAGATAATAGTCAGTTGAATCTTATGAGACCTTAAGACCAAGAAAATAACTGAGATGACCAAGATCTTTTATTTTAAACTGATTGCTAATAAACAACTTAAGTTCTCTGATACCCTGCAAATCATCACCAGTTATGATCATATCATCCACATAAAGAAACAACAAAATGCATCCTTTATTAGTTCATCGAATGAACAAGGCATGATCATAGGAACTGGATTGAAAATCAATTTTGCCAATAGTAGAGCTAAACTTAGAAAACCAAGCTCAAAGGGCTTATTTTAAGCCATAAAGAGCTTTCCTTAGGCGACAAACCTTATAAGCAGGATGATTATACCCAGAAGGAGATTGCATATACACTTCTTCAGAGAGAGCACCATTAAACAAGGTATTTTTAACATCCATCTAAAATAATTACCAATGTTTAACAGCTGCAATAGAGAGAAGACTATGAATAGAGGTGATATGAGCCACATGAGTAAAGGTTTCTTCATAATCAATCCCATATTCTTGTGTAAAATCTTTGGCAACAAACCTAGCCTTATAACATTCCACTGAACCATCTGCCTGAGTCTTAATTTTGTAGACCCATTTGCAACCAATAACAGACTTATTTGGTAGTAAATGAACTAATTCCCAAGTATGAGTGCTTGTAAGATCCTAAAGTTCTTCCACCATAGCTTTTTGTCAAAAGGGATTAGTACTAGGCTCATGATAGGTGTGAGGTTTATATAAGAAAATAATACTAGAATAATAATGATAATCAAGAAGAATAACATTGGGTTGTCTTACACGAGTAGAACAACGAGGAGAAGAAGAACTAGAGGATGATGGATCATATGGTGAAGAGAATGCAACATGATCCAAGGATGATGGATAATCATCAAGAGCAGGTGAAGGTGGACCAATATTATTTGAGCTAGGATATCTTATAAAATCATCATCAGGAAAAAGAATAAAATGATCTATTAGAAAGGAGGAAGGGACAGAGGAAACTTTGTAGGATGACAGAGTAGAACACATTTTACGTTCCCATAATCTAACATGATGAGAAACTCGAAGACGTTGAAATAGTGGATCCCAACATTTATAACCTTTATGTTTAATACCATATCCTAAGAAACAACATAGTCTAGCCTCATGTTCTAATTTTGTGTGTTTATGAGACTAGAAAAGAATAAAACATGTACTACCAAAAACACGTAAAGAGGAATAATTAGGGGATTGACCATATAAACATTCACAATAAGAGATATTACCAATAGTGGAGGTAGGAACTTGATTTATTGTATAAACAGCAGTAAGCATAGCTTCCCCCCAAAAAGATTCAAAACAAGAAGAAGATATGAGAATAGATCAAACAGTATCCAGGATATGCCTATGTTTATGTTTAGCACTACCATTTTGTTGAGATGTATCTAGACAAGAACCACGAACAATTGTCCCATTTTGAGATAAAAATTGAGATAAAGAAGAATTTTTATATTCCATAGTATTAATAATGAGAAAAATTTTGATATGACAATTGAACTGAGCTTTAATCATGGAAGCAAAATGAATATAAAATTTAGATAACTCTAATATATTTTATAAAAGATAAATCCATGTAAAACGAGAAAAATCATCATAAAAAATTACAAAATAATGAGAGCCACCCATAGTAGAATGAAGTGCGAGTCCCCAAATATCTGAATGGACTAAATCAAAAGGTGCAAGAGTAACGGTATCACTAAGGGCAAAAGGTAAAGCATGATATTTAGATAACTGAAAAGAAACACAATCAAATTATTCAGTTTTAACATTTCCTAAATAACCATTTGAAATTAAAGAATTGAGTCTAGAATTGAAAACATGCCCCAATCAGGAATGCTAAAGGCTAGATGACACAACAACAACTACAAAATTGGTTGGAAAACAAAGGAAGGTAAACTCAAATAATTGTCTCACTTTACGCCCTGTCCCAAGGACTTCCCCTGTCCAGGTATCCTGTGCAATACAACCAAGATTTGAAAATTATAAAGTAACACCAAGTTCATATAATTGTCCAATAGAAATAACATTCAGGAAAGTTTGGGAACAAAAAAAATAGTGTCAAAAAGAGTCAATTGGGAAGTGAAAATTGTGCCAATTTTATTAACATGTGGAGTAGAATTATTAGCAATGTGAACAATAGGTGAAATAGAACGTGTACGTGTAGAAGAGAATAAGGATGAATAAAAAGTCATGTGATTACAACAAGCGTAATCAAAGAACCAAGAGGAAGAGTTACCTGGAGTAATAGAAAGAACAGAAGAAGTAGGAGTACCAAAATTAGTGTGCTACTATTAAAGTAGGGTTTGAATATCTTGAAGTGAGAATTTTGAAGAGGAATTGGCAAAAGAACCCTCAATAGTACCTGTTGTGTTGGAAGGACAAACAAGGCTTGAAGTACTCATATTGGAATTAGTTGGATTATGGGAAAAGCCTGAATTCTGACGATTTTATGGGCGCTTGCGATATTTGTGAATAACAAAGCTAGTTTTCTTACAATAATGACATGAAAGATTGCGAGAATGTCCTGAATGAGTAGCTAAAGCAACATTAGTATGTGAAATAGACTGATTTGAAGGAGTACTTGAAGGAGTTACCAAAATAGCATCTGTGGGTGGCAAAGAGCGCTCAACACGAAGAGTGTTAAGACGAGTCTCCTCATAAACTAATTCCCGAATCACAACATCCAATTTAGGCAGAGAATTGCAATGAAGAAGAAATACACTGATAGTCTCAAATTTAGGATGAAGAGTGATGAGAAGGTGCCAAACATTTTGACAATCATGAAGGTCCAAATAAAAGTGAAGCAGATGTAGAATTAGGCCATTGAGAATCACAATTAGATAACTGATCCCAAAGTGTCTGAAGCTTAGAGACATAGTTATGAATGGTTAGATTAGATTGTTGTTGAAGACAATGAATACAACGATAAATCTAAAACTGGTGAACATCATTAGAAACAGAGTAGTGATTTTTGAGAAAAGTCCATACCTCATACCTCCACAATAGTGTTAAAACAACAAAACTCACTCTTAATACTGGCCAGATAAGTGTTGCTAAACCAGGTCAATATTTGATAATTTTTATAATTCCACTGATCAAATCTTTCAACAAACTTAGTATCATCTTCATCAGGTTCTTTAGTAGGTTTAGTCACCTCACTAGTGACATATCGCTAAAGAAACCTACCTTTCATAAAATTGTAAATTTCTTGAGCCCACAAATCATAATTAAAGCCATAAAAAAAATAACAGTAATAGGTTAAACAATATGTTGAGAAGTAAGTTATACAAACTCGAAAGTAGCCATTTGTAGTAAAGGTTGACAAAAAACCAATACAAAAGTAAAAAAAATAAACCTGAAAAATACAATATAAAAGCAAAAATAGACAAAAATAATGGTAGAAATGAATTCAAGAGGACCAAAACCTTCAGGAATCGGTCTGACCTTGCAAAAAATAGGCTTAAAAATAACCAAACCAGATAGTCAAACTTGGCTGGACTAGTTTGACCAAAAGAGCTGACCAAAGTGAGGAGCATGGATCGGTAGCGGATTGCACGTGAATTAGATCTCGGGTCGGGGCACACGTAGCGAATCTGGGAGTAGCTGCTGACATCACCACCGAAAGGCCAAAATCTTTCACTAGCGCATAAGGGTGCGTTTGACATTCGACGAGAAAGCAGTAAGCTATTTTGGAATCGCCGGAGGGGCAGGAAGGTGATGATGTCTTCCGATGATGAAATCTAATAGAGAATAAGGTAGATCAACCAAGTAGCATATCTAACGGTTTAAATAGAACTGAAGAGAGATCAAACGGTCTAAAATAAATATGTTTTTTGAGAGATATACTTGAGTAGAATTTTAGAACATGATGTGTGTTTATTTTATTGATTTTTTAGTTAATTTAAATATATTTTGTTATGATTTTATTTTATTTTATAAAGATTTTATTTGATTTTGTTAAGTTTTGAAATTTGAAGTTGAATTGAAGATACAAAAATATTTTATTCAAAAATTAAATAACTTTGAAGAAGTTTTGCTCTAAAAAATCGGTACCCGATTTTTGGATGTTCAACCCGATTTTTGGCTACTCAACCCAGTTTTTGATTCCTGAGACACATAATAAAAAATGGGTACCTAGTTTCTAAACCAATTTGACCCAGTTTTTGGAGGAATTACACAAAAATTAGGTATTTAACATTCAAAACTTCATTTTTGACAATGTGGAAGATTTTCTAAGGAGTTTAGAGAGGAAAAACTTCAAGAAAAGTAAGAAAAATTTTCAAATTGAAGAGCGAGCAATTTAGATTGAATTTTGCAATTATCAAGAGTTTATTTTTTAACTCTTTTTTATTCTTAATTTTATCTACATTGTAATATGTTGAATTCTTATTCTATATCAATGGAGTTTATGATTTAGATTCAAACATGTACGGTTAATTTCTTGATTCTAGAATTAAGATGTAACTCTTTGATTTTACCTATGAATATTTATATTTAATTAATTGGAATTAATCTATTATCTTAAGACTTAATTTTTGTGAATAATTGATCACTATTTATAAGTTTAAGGTATTGTGTGATGAAACGAGAGTAAAAGTATAATACTAGTTTATTAAGATATTAGACCTAGGGAATGTGTTATTTAGAGATAAAAATACTTTTTTGTGATCATTAAAAGGGTGTTCTAAAAACTTAATGAATTTATATTAATTGCCTAATATCATGAGAGTAAACTTAATGTTAGCATAAATATTTGTAACTTAGCTTGAGAGAAAACTTTACATAATTTAGGAAAACTTGATCATTAATTTTAATAAATCAAACTAATTAAAAATATATAGAGAGAGAAGTCATAGGTAGTCGATTGATGAAATCTAGATTCTAGGTTTGCTTTATCTTATTTTTTTTAGAAATTCTTAAATCCATTAATCTTTAGTTCTTAAATCAAAATTTTATTTTTATTTTTAAATCAAATTATTATTTTATCTAAATAATAGAATAAATTAATAATTGATACTTATTAACTCCTTTCTCATAAGAACGATATTCTACTCACTACTATTTCTTGTCTCATGATGTGTATATTTGCAGTTTTGATGCAACAGAATATAAAATAAAAATTGAGTAAGGACTCTAACACCATGATAGAGAATTGAAAGAATGAGAAAATATTATATATTGATATGTGCTTGTATAATAGGAGGTATCCTATTTATATACAAAAATGAGAACCAAATAAGGAAAGGGAAATAATAAATATAAGGAAACACAATCATATATATACAAGGAAAGTTTAGTAAATCTATAAAAGGGAACTAAATCATGTATTCCTATTCGCATTAGCATGGGTGAATATTTTCTCCTCATTTCAACTTAAAATATAATTGATGCTACGTTTTAAAGTTAATATATATATATAAGTTATTGGTCCCTATTTAATTGTCTATTAAAGGATGAGATTGTTACTTTATGTTGTTTTAATCATATGTAATATTACATATCAATTCCTTATTTCTCATATTTTATGTGAATTAATAACTGTCTAATTCGATTAAAAATAGATTGTTTACACTAAAATTAAAGACTTTACATGAAAAGTATTCCTTTTCTGGAACGAAATTTTGATTAATAAAGTATAGAAATTAGGAAGTACGACTACATATGTGAATCAATCCAACCTCAAGGTTTAAACCAAATAATTTGGGGTATATTAAATATGCACACTACACACACATTAATTATCATTACTGATTAACAACAACAACAATAATAATAATATAACTATAAAAAAATAATTAAATGTTAAAATTAATTAGTTGCGGACTTGAATTTTACGCAAATTTTGATTATATTTATTTTTTATATAATTTATATTTTTAAAAATTATTTTAATATACTTAAATTATTTTTTTATTTTTTAAAATTAAATTAATTTTTAATAACTTTAAATATTAATATAAAAAAAATATGATATAAATTTATTATATATGGAACAGTTGAAAAATAATAAAAATATATTATATTATATATATTGGTCAGTATAACTTTTTAATTCATATATATAAGCTTAATTTTTAAGAAAATTATTGATAAATAGATATCAGCTAGAATATCTTATAAAATTATAAATCTTTCAGCAGTTAAAAATATTATAATATGAAATAAATAGAAATATTTCAATATAACAATTTCTTAATTAATTAAAGTTTTATTTATTTTGTTTATATGCATGAATATCTCTTGCAATTTTGTAACTGTATCCTTAAAAATTAGTATACGAGAATCCCACTTGCATGAAAAAGAAAACGGAGAAATAATATATATATATATATATATATATATTGGGTTCGAGATTTACTACTTAATTACTAGGCAGTAGGCTCGACTTTGTATATTTCTATTACTATATGCTGGACTTGATCAAAATTATAAGCCAATTAAGTTTCAAAAATCAAATTTACCTCTTCAACAATTCGAATCAAAACCAGGCAACACATATGCACTTAAATATTTATAAACTCTAATTCTTATTTCATTTAGGTCCTTCAAGTCCTAAAATATATTTATTAATTATTACTTGTACTTTATTTTTATCCTAAACCTATGTATTAATAAAAAAATGTTAGAAGTACTTTAAAATTTATGGAGTGCTTGAGTATCAAAAAGTGGAGTTATATTGTTCTTTGATAATGTAATCAACTGGTTATAAGGGTGGCAAGTGCAGCAAGAATTGATCACTTGGGACTTGTTTGTGGAAGAAGTTTGTAAGAGGTTTGGTGAAAAAGGCATTTCTGAAATAGTGGAAGAGTTCAACAAGCTGCATCAGGAGACTACTGTTATCAAGTACCATGAAAGGTTTGAGGAACTTAAATTCATCATGCTCAGGTATAATTCATGTCTTGTTGAATCATATTTTATTTCCAATTTTATAAGTGGTCTTAATGATGAGTTAAGCACCATGGTCATACTGTTTAAGCCTATAACCCTAGCTCAAGCCTTTGAACAAGCTAGATTACAAGAGAAATGTATAGAGGCAATCCTTAAGAAACAGAAACTTACCTCTAGACCTGGGTTCTTCTTTCACACTAGACAAAATTTGACCTCCAACATTTCTTTCCCTTTTAAAACATCTACTGCTTCACACCAAGCCTTATTTAACTTATCACACACCACCACCATTTCAAATAGTCAACTTGATTCTTTAAAACCTAAATCATCCTTAACATAAACTAGAAGAACCTTGGGGCTATGTTTTAAATGTGGGGATAATATTATTCTGGTCACATATGTAAGAATAAACAATTGCCAGTTATTGAAGCTGAATAGGATCTAGAGCTTTTAGAACAAATAGTAGTACTGATGGAGAAACAAGAAGAAGGTGAAATTTCAATACATGCTTTAAATGACATATCCTCTAGTAACACTTTGAGGATAAAAGAGACAGTGGAAGATAAAAGCGTGATTATTTTAATTGATACAGGGAGTACTCACAGCATCTTAGACTTGATAATATCTAAAGAGCTAAAGGTTAGAACAATAAGGGCTTTTCACTTTCCATCACTATAGCTAACAGACACAAAATGATCAGCAAATTTAAATGTCTAGACTTCACTCGAGTTATGCAAACTTATGAGTTTCACTTTAAAATTAGAATATTACAGTTCGAAGGAGGGATATGATTTTGTTTTTGGTGTAGATGATAGTTAGATTGTTTTACAAGGAATTATTGAGGAAGGCACATTACAATTCATAACAAGGAATCAACCCAAGTACTTCTTTAAGAAAGTTGGTCACATTTGAAATCACAAATGTTATCTATTGGGAGTAGTCTATAATGCCTACCATTTTTGTAGTATTTTTATTAATTTTGTATGTTTGGAGAATTGATTAATTTTAAATGGGAATGTTGAGAATTCCAGAATTCCAGAATTCTTTTGATTTAATGCAGTTGCAGGATTTTGTGATGATAATTGCATGATTTTAAAAACATAATTTAGTAAAGTATAAAACATGAAAGTTGTGAGTGATATCTTAACTGTAATTCTGTAAAATAGTTTGGCAAAATTCTATGTAAGTGCTGAGTTATGTTTGTTTGAATAAGACTGGTCTGGTTGAGTATTCCTGCAGGAAGTCAGTGTCTGTTTGAAATTTTTGGAAATGACTGATGCAGAATTAGCTAAAAGTGTGAACATAAAAAATATTCCTTTGTGTGTTTTGATGATGGATGTAAAATTTCAGAATTTTTGGATAAGTGAATCTCAGTGGAGAGTAGTTTTTCTCAGGGTTATTCGGTTGGATTTTGGGGCAGAAGACTGGGTGACATTTGGAGAGTCACCATGGCCTGTGTGTTGGTCCTTATGATTTGAAATTTTGTTATGTTGTGATCCTACATGTTATTTTTAAGTGGCAGAAAGAATTAATAAGTTTAGATATTTGTAACTCATTTGCGAGCTGCTTAAGTGTGAGATGTCCAGAGAAGGTTTAACTTAGAGAAGTTTTGGAGTGTTCAGCCGGCAAAATGTGAAGTGGCATTTTGTGAGCTGGCAATGCGAAGTGGGGAGGAGAGATTGTCGAAGTGGAAAATTGGTGAAGAGGCATATGCGAGGTAGCATATGCGAAGAGGATTTGGAGAAGAGGTTTGGCCAAGAGGATTTGGCGAAGAGGCGAAGTGGCAGTTCACGAAGAGGCGAAGAAGCGAAGAGGCGAAGAAGCGAAGAGGCGAAGTGGCAAATGCGAGGAAGAGTTCGTGAGGAGAGTCTGGCGAGGCCACATATGCGAGCTAGATTAGCGAAGTGGCATTGCCGTATCAAGTTTGGTGAGCTGGCTTAGGCGAGGTAGTTTTGCCGAGACAGGATTCGCGAGGCGAGCTGGCAAGCGTATTTTCTGGGCAGTGGTCTATTTAAACCCAGCAACCCCAGTAACTTTCACGCGATTTTCCTTTCTTCTTTCTTCACCAATATTCAGTCTTTTCTCAGAGTTAGACTCATTTTATTTTCTAAGACATTAATACCCAGATTAATGCAATAGAACTCTAGATTAGTATATTTGAAGTCAGAATCATCAGATTTGAGTAGAATCTCAAAAATTTCAGTTTGAAGGAAATAAGATAAATTTTCTTCTTAAGTTATTTTCTTTGGATTTATTTTAAGTCTATGAGTTAGGATAATTAATACTGGGTATACATAATTTATTGCTAGTAATCTGAAGCCATTAATGGAAATTAATGTGAGAGAAATCATAATGTTGAGGTTGTCATGAACAGTAACTCCGAAAATTAAATGTAGATTTTCTTTAAGAGATAAATAAAATCGTTGTTGGAAATTAAGAATAGAGACTCTACGATAATTAATTATTAGGAAATTATGATAAATACTATTGATTTGGAGAAAACCCTAATTTTGTATATTTGTGGAAGTTTCTTAGGATGAGGAAATTCGAATTGATTGGGGAATTATAAGTGAGCAGATTGCTAAGGAGAAATTTGTATAAGAGGTAAGTATGAATATCCTATTTAATTATTTTTCCTTGAAATTAAAATGACCAAGTATTCTTATATATGATTATCCTATTGTATATACTTACATATTTGTATAATGTGAATGGCTTGATCAACCTTCTTGGATCAAGTTCATATGTTTCTTGCTTGTAACCCGATTTGATTGATGATATATAATGATGGTCTTGCGACCAATATACTTCTTATGTGATTGAAACCCATGACCCAAGGATAGAACGCTCTTCCCAATGAGAGTAAATTCATTGGTCCATAGTGCACTTTGGGAGCCCAGCTGATAGGGTTTTTATCAGTGTTCCACCTAGAGGGGGCCATGAGCTCTAGGCGCATGCCTGACCAAGCATGTGTGCACGTTAAGGTAGCAAGGCTACCGATACGTATGTTATGATATGAGATCAGTTCTATCATATGTGATTTGATAATGCCATTCTTTGTGGGCATTCCATATTCTAAATATGAAACCTGATTTGACTCATGACATGATTTGATATAGCCAAATTATTATGAGAATCATGTTTCCTAAAAGTAAAGCTTATGATTTCTTTCATGCCTACATGTATAAATATTTGTTCATGACCATGATTCGATATTCAAATTTTGATTTGTAATGTTTATATCTTACTGAGTTGAAGGCTCACTCCCCTTCTGTGAATTTCAGGTGATAGCTTAGCTCGTGAAGGAGCTAATAGAGAGGATCGAGCTTCTTGACTTGTTTATCCCAAGAAGCTTCCATTGTAATTCTTTTGACATATAATTATGTATATTCAGTTAATGGTATTATGATACAATATATAATGGGAGTATACTTTAGAGCTCCGTAGTTAGTCATTTGAGGATAATAGTATATTTTAGATATATGATTATTACCATTTTGGGTACTCTTGTTACTCAGTGATGTGAGATGCCTCTTTTGATCATTAAGGAACAAGAGAAAGATGTGAAATGATAATAGAAAGATATGAATGTTGTTTAATTACATGTATGGACATGGTCATTGTATGATAATGTATGATTTTATAATTGATATAATGGTGTATGAGATTCATGATTTATGAGTTCTACGGGTTTATGGTGGCCTTAAGCCTGCCCTTGCCCTAGGACCATCGCACCACTGGAGTTGGGGTGTGACAGAGGTGGTATCAGAGCTCTAGATTTACAATTCTTAACATAGAAGATAGATAGAGATGCATGAGCACTAGTATAAGTGTTGATTAAGATAACTACGGAGCATAGGATCCTGTCTCGTCCAATTGTGTCTTCTTTTGATATGATATATCTGCGTTAAGTGTGCGTAGTGAGTCTGATGTGTTTGTTCTTCTTATTAGTATCAAGATGCCTCCACATAGCAGAAGAGGACGAGGTCGAGGCCATCATAGGCGGGAGTTTCCTTCTGAAGAGGGTTCAGTAGGAGGGAATAGAGGAGCTGAGGTTCCTCCTGTGCCACCAGTAGATGTGGCTCATATGGCACAGCAGTTAGATCAGCTGCAGAGGAATTATGAGGTATTAGCTGAGTTTATTACTCAGCAGAGGCAGCATCAGGCTCCTCCTATTCAAGCAGTTCTAGATATTCTAGTTCCTCCACCCTCGCCCGCAGTGGTACCTCAAGTTGAGGAGGTTTCTTTTGAGAAATTCCTGAAGCTCAGGCCTTCAAAGTATCGAGGTGAGGTGGATCCTACAGTTTTTCTGGAAGAGTTAGAAGAGAAGATCCAGATTTTAAGGATTTCTGATAAGAGAGCCATTAAATTTTTGGGTTATTTGATGAAGGATGAAGCTAAAGATTGATTCAAGAGAAGCATTTCTAGTATGCTTCGGGATAATAAAGAGCTATCATGGGAGAGATTTAAAGAAATGGTTCTTGATGAGTTCCTTCCAGAGAGTGTAAAGGATGCTAAATCCATGGAGTTTGAAAGGTTGGTTCAGACTCCGGGAATGACTATTTCAGAATATGCAAAGAAGTTCAGCCAGCTAAGTAAGTTTGCTCCAGCTCTTGTGCCTTCAGAAGCGGCACAGATTCAGCAGTTCCGTAGGGGATTGGTGGCTCCTTTGTTCAAAGTGTTGGCTGCTCTTGAGTTTGATTCATTTTCCAAGTTAGTAGATAAGGTAAGAGTGATTAAGAATAGAGAAATGGAAGCCAGAACCGAGAGAGAAGAGAAGAAGAAGGCTAAAGTTGGAAGCTCGTCTAGGCAAGATAGTAGGGTGAAGAGTATGAATGTTGTACCTCAATCAATTGCTCGAGGGGGATTTAGAGGACCATCAGGGAGATCCCAGCAGAGACCGAATCCCTCTAGATTTGTCCCTCAAGTGAGCCATAGTGCAGCCAGTTCAGCACCACCTAGGACTAATCCTTCTTGTCCTACATATGGTAAGCTTCATCGAGGACCTTGCTTCTTTGGGTCAGGCGCATGCTATGGGTATGGACAGTATGGTCATCTTCTTAAGGATTGTCCACGGCCTTCCTTTGAAGTTAGACATCAGGCTTCTCAGGCTACAGTTCAGATGAGCAGAGAAAGGAGCATCAACCAACATCCAGGAAGAGGTAGAGGTAATTTGGGCAGAGTTGTTGAAGCTGGCAGAGGATCAGGTCAGCATAAGACTCAGGCTTCTGGATCAGCTCATATGGGTAGAGGTAGAGGGAGAGTTTTTGCCTTGGTACAGCATGAAGCTCAAGCATCCAACACTGTGGTTACAGGTATTCTTCCAATTCAAGTCTTGAATGCTAGAGTTTTGTTTGATTCGGGAGCTACGCATTCATTTGTATCATCCTGCTTTGCTAAGAAGTTGTATGTGCCTTGTGTTTTACTTGAGAATGTGTTGGTTGTGTCAACTCCTTTAGAGGAGGAGATTGAGGTTCGGAACTCCTATCCATCATGTGTGGTTAGCATAGGTGGCAAGAACTTGGATGTGGATTTAATTGAGTTGCCAGTATTGGAATTCAATGTAATTTTGGGCATGGATTGGTTGTCCAAGCACTATGCCATTATAGATTGTAATGGGAAGAAGCTTATCTTTAAGCCACCTTCGAGTGAGGAATTTGAGTTCCAAGGGGAGCGAAGTGAAGCACCGTATAATGTGATATCTGCCATTGGGGCAAGGAGATTGTTGAGAAAAGGTTGTCAAGGATACTTGGCATACGTTCGGGATACTAGCAAGGAAATGAAAGGTGTGGAGCAGATTCCTATAGTCAATGAGTTTTCGAATGTATTTCCTGAAGAATTGCCTAGTTTGCCACCGGATAGAGAGATAGAGTTTGGTATAGAGTTGCTACTTGGCACAAGTCTGATTTCTATTCCTTCCTACCATATGACACCAGTTTAGTTGAAAGAGTTGAAGACTCAATTGTAAGATTTACTTGACAAGGGATTTATTAGACCCAGTAGTTCACCATGGGGAGCACCTGTACTCTTCGTGAAGAAGAAGGATGGTTCTATGAGGTTATGCATAGACTACAGACAGCTCAACAAGGTGACTATCAAGAACAAGTATCCTTTGCCAAGGATTGATGATTTATTTGATCAACTGCAAGGTGCAAGTCATTTCTTTAAGATAGACTTGAGGTCGGGATACCATCAATTGAGAATTCGGAATGAGGATGTATCGAAGACAGTATTCCGGACCCGATATGGACACTATGAGTTCTTAGTGTTGCCATTTGGATTGACTAATGCACCGGCTGCATTTATGGATTTGATGAATAGGGTGTTCAGACCATTCTTGGACAAGTTTGTCATTTTGTTCATTGATGACATTCTTATGTATTCAAAGAGTAAGAAAAAGCATGAAGAACACCTTAGAGTTGTGTTACAGATTTTGAGGGAGCATCAGCTGTTTGCCAAGCTTTCTAAGTGTGAATTTTGGCTTGAGAATGTTGGCTTTCTGGGGCACTTAGTGAGCAAGAAAGGGATTAGAGTTGATCCTAAGAAGATTGAAGCAATTCTTAGTTGGCCTAGACCCACGAATGTTTCAGAAGTCAGAAGTTTCTTGGGTTTAGCAGGTTACTATAGGAGATTTGTTCAAGACTTCTCCAAGATTGCAGCTCCTTTAAGCAAGCTCACCTAGAAGCAAGTTAAATTTATATGGTCAAATGCATGTGAAGAGAGCTTCCAGAAGTTGAAGACTTGTCTCACCATGGCACCTGTTTTAGCTTTGCCGTCGGGTGAAGGAGGATATGCGGTGTATTGCGATGCATTGCTAGTGGGGCTTGGTTGTGTGCTTATGCAACATGGAAGAGTGATAGCTTATGCTTCAAGGCAGTTAAGGAAGCATGAGATGAACTATCCAACTCATGATCTTGAAATGGTTGCAGTAGTGTTTGCATTGAAGATCTGGAGACACTACTTGTATGGTGAAAAGTGTAAGATTTTCACAGATCATAAGAGTTTGAAGTACATATTTCAGCAGAAAGATCCCAACCTTAGGCAAAGAAGATGAGTTGAAT
>CANXYC010655933.1:0-15938 GCA_948193065.1 Aleurites moluccanus | reverse complement strand
ATCACTCATGTAAGTAAATTTTTAATTCAATCTTATAGTACATCAATTATCAATCACATATAAATGCATCAAATAAATCATATAACATGTAATGCAATCAACAACACATACACACATCAAATAAGTCATAGAACATATAAGACAACCAACCCAGATAGACACTCCTGACTCCAACTAGGGTTTAGGTACTAGGATTAGGGTTTCCCACTAGGGTTTCACCTAGGTTGTTACAAAAAATGACCCGCTGCCATTTCTAAATTATGGGTGGGATAATTCACCTCATGTTTCTTCAATTGGCAGGATGCATAGGCAATCACTTTCCTATCCTGCATCAAAACACAACCCAAACCAATCCTCGAAACATCACAGTATATAGCAAAACTACTTGCCTTGGTAGGAAGAGTCAACACTAGTATAGTGATCAAACAGGTCTTAAGAGTCTGAAAACTCTTTTCACATTCATCATTCCACTAAAATTTCACCTGTTTTCGGGTCAACTTTGTCATTGGTGCAACAATTCTAGAAAAAGTCTTTAACAAACCGGCGATGATATCCTGTCATACTTAGGAAACTCTTGATCTCAATAACTGTAGTGGGACGTGGCCAGTTAGCAACTGCTTCAACTTTCTGTGGATCCACCTTTATCCCATCTCTGCTAACAACACGTCCCAGAAATATCACCTCTATCAATCAAAATTCACATTTAGAAATTTTTGCATACACCTGATTATCTCGCAATAACTGCAATATGATTGTGAGATGTTCTTCATGTTCTTCTCTGCTCCTGGAATACACCAAAATATCGTCAATGAAAAAAATGATGAATTTATCCAGAAATGGTCTTAATATTCTATTCATCATATCTATGAATGCTGCTGGAGCATTTGTCAACCTAAATGGTAGCACTAAAACTCATTGTGCCCATGTCGTGTTCTGAATGCAGTATTTGCAATGTGTTCATCTTTTATCAGCAACCGATGGTACCCTGACCTCAGATCTATCTTGGAGAAGAAACAGGATCCTTGTAATTGATCAAACAAGTCATCAATTCTGGGCAAAGGATATTTATTCTTCACTGTTGCCTTGTTCAATTGCCTGTAATCAATACACATTCTCAATGACCCATCTTTCTTCTTTACAAACAAGACTGGTGCTTCCCAACGTGAACTACTAGGTCGAATAAAACTTTTATCACACAACTCCTGTAACTGCTTTTTCAACTCTTTTAGCTTTGGTGGTGCCATCCGATAGGGTGGAATAGATATAGGATCAGTACTAGGATATACCTCAATCTCAAATTCAATCTCCCTGTCTAGTGGCAGTCCTAGAAGATTATCTGGGAATACATCTGTAAATTCCTTCACCACTGGAATTTGCTCTAACTCTTTGGATACCCCTGTAGTGTCAATCACTGTTGCTAAATAAGCAATACCCCCCTTTCTCATCAACCTTTCTGCCTGTACTATAGACACTAACCCTGATATGTGGTTGTTAGTCTCTCTTTGAAAAATAAACTTTCCCTGTCCATCGGGTCAAAATTTTATCCTTTTTAATGCACAATCAATGGTAGCTTTATGATTAGTCAACATATAACTCAATCAATTCAGTAGGTAAGGATCTATCACAAATTCTCATATCACAAACATTATACTTATACTCTACAATAACCTTATCTCGCATTGGTGTGGCTATATCTAAGAGTACATATAAAGGTTTTCTACCAAACCCCAATTTCAAGGAAAAAATAGGTGATATAAAAGAATAGGTTGCACCCGAATCAAACAACACATAAGCCACTATATCATGTATAGAAATCATACCTACAACTGTATCATGGGATTTCTGGGCTTGTTGCTGGGTCATTGCAAACACTCGCCCCTGGCCCCTACTAGCTGCTGACTGTCTCGCTGATGGACCCTGTTCTGTTGGTATGCCTCTACCTGTACTCTCTCTACCCATCTGTATGGATAGTTGGGATGATCCTGCCCCTGAAGGATGTGAAGTTCTGGGCAAAAGGCAATCTCTGTAAAAATGCCCAGACTGTCCACATCTAAGGCATACCCCTGTCTTGATATGACATATCCTAGTATGTCTCCTCCCGTAAAAAGTACATGTGGGCACTGCTAGCATCCTCTGAACTGGTCTACTATGGCCTCGAAAATAGCTAGAAATAGGAGGCCTCATACTAGTAACTCTCACAATGTTACTTTTCCATAAGCCCTCTGTCAAAAATTCATCCATCATTCTTTGTTTGAACTTTTCCCAATCCATAGGATCATTACTGTGAATATTTTCATCAATATATTCTTTAAACCAGGTAGCAGCGTCTACTTCCAGTAATAATCCAACTAACTCTATAGTCCTAGCATCAGAACAAGACAGTGTATGAATTATTCTGTCAATCCTATCAATAAAGTCACTGGGGTTAGTACCATACTCCCCTGCAAAAGTAGGTAGTCCCAGTCTCATAAACTCCCTAACAGTTACACCACCCTTTAGGATAATTCTGCGTGCTCTGCCCCCCTATAATATTGTTAGCTTTCTCTGTGGTACTTGTGGTATCACAGGCTATACCACTGGTTGTACTGGAGGTGGGGGTAGTTGCTGTACCACTGTAGGCTGTGCTGCAAAATGAGTTCGGATGGTCTATAAAAATTCCTTTTCTCATTTCCTGCATATCCTGTCTCCAGGGTGTATCTCTCATCTTATCCAATTCAGTACGTCTCTATGGCCGGGGTGGCTCAGACTGAGTTCTCCACATAGTAGATGTATTATAAACAACCTTTGCTTCCTCTCTAGATCTATGATATTCATCCCTCTCAATAGGCCTAGCACGTCTATTTCCCCTCTCTAACATCTTAGCACACTATACAAATCAACATGTAAAAGAATATTTAGATCATAGGTATGTACAATTTCAAACAATGAAGAAGACTTGTCAATTTTGATGATATAAAAGAATCCTAGATTCCATGGTACTTCTATTGCTACTAATATGCAAACACTATAGGCTATATAAACCTTTAGCTCTGATACCACCTTTGTCAAGACCCAACCTGGGAGCCACAATGGTCCTAGGGTACAAGTGATGCCTAAGCTACCAATACCACAAAGAACCCAATTAACTATATGATATGGCAAACAATACATTAAATAAGCTTAAATAGCTTAATGATGCTGCTGAAATTTCAACAACATCTCCTCTATATTATTACTATACCCAGCTGAAAACATGCAAATAAGCACTTCCAATATATATCATCATTAATTCTCATATCATCATCATCAATGATCCCTCTGGATCTCCAATATCAACTCAATACATATAACTATATATCAAACTATATCCTTACATAGCATAATATATATATATATGCAAAATCATAGCAATACAAACACATACATACATGCCTCTATTTACATTGCAGTACCATGGAAACTCTATTGATATACAAATATTTACATTCTCTTTAAGACTCGAGTATTACATATCACTAGTAAATCAATTCCAAGGCGATGATAGAAGATGCCAATGGAATTCGTGCCTCACTGCAGACCTGAAAATGATAACCACTAAGGGGGTGAGTATAAAAATACTCAATGAATCCATATATATAAAAATGCAGTAGATGTTCATAATATCATGGTTGCTCATGTATAACCTGTAGAATCATATAATATAACAAATAAATGGTAACACAAGTATCCATATAAGTATCTGTATCAATATTCATATAAGAATACATGTAAGTATCCAGATAAATATCCATATAAGTATCCAGATACATATCCATATAAGTATTCCTATAAGTATTAATAAATGATAACAAGTGAAGAAATATCAAGTATCCAGTGTACGAGTCAACGCACATATGATATAACAAGATTGGGTCAAATGAAAAGTACAATTGTACTGATATAGCACAATTATGCTTAATTCTGTAACTTCAGCACTATCTGTGCTTAATCCACCATACGTAAGAGTGATCGGCTCTTACGGCTAGAGAACATCCTCCCCCTCTAGCAAGGGCCATGTAAAAATCAGTGTGCACACGGTCGATGGAATTATCCGCTACACCATCGAGGTAGGCCTGTTATAATACCATATGGGTGTGTCTCCATATAACAATATAAATAGCATAAATATAACTCATATAGTTGTAGAACAATCATATATATATATATATATAATGAAAAATAGAATAAATTTGGGTAATGTCAAAAAAAATGCCCGGCGAGGCCCAGTTGCGCTGTCGCAACTGACACTAGCCGTTACAGGTCCGTTTTGGGATTTTTGAGTAATTTCTGGTTAAGTATGATGCCAATGGATTTAGGTGTGCCATGAGGTACCATTTTAAATCTTAGGTCAAGAATAGAAGATTGGGCCAAGTGGTGGCTCAATTGGCTTTCTAGATTTCATTTTATGGACAGATAAAGTTTAGTCATTTTAGGTCGTTTCGGTGGGCTTATTTACGGGCCAAAATGCACTGTAGGTATTGTAAGTTAGCAAATGCTAGTTTATCAGTCCAAATGACTTTTCATATGATATATGATGCAAATCATGCATGATTATACATACAGACTCACCTTTATAGCAATTTAACTACTTTGTCCCCCAATTCACTGCTTTCGAGCCCTAATCGGCCTGCCGCTCGACACTCCGAACTGGAGTACTCGACGGTTCACCTATTTCCACATATAATACTCCGGTAATACTTTAAAACATCACAAAACATGTTATTCACATAAATAGACATCAAACATACACATTATACACTATAGACCTCACATTGCACAAATTACACATTTTCCAATCCTTTATGCATCTAATACATTCTATCACCACATTTGACCTACATTTTACATATTTATCACTTATTAATCAAATTAATAACTCATATACACTTAGTTCATCATTTCGTATCAAACATACACCATAACTCACATATGTTTCCAAGTACTTATATCAATCATCTTTTACATATCTAAACCTATACATTTCCATTACTTATACCATTAAACCATATTCAAACTTTACCTTTCAAATTGCATCAACCTAACACATTAAATTAACAAACTCAATATAGTTTAACCTAAATGGAATTCATTCCATTCATCCATTTTTCTACACCATTCAATTATACAACATATATACATGTCAAATACATATCATTCAATCATTTAAACCTATTAAACATCAAACACCAAACCATTACACAAGCACCTCAAGTTTCGGCCAAAGTACAAATCCATTCAAATGGATTCCTCTCCATCATTTAACCACTAATTCAATACATATGCATCAAATATACACCATTCCATCATTTAAACCTATAAAACACCAAAGTATCAAACCATTTTTTAATCATACATGGTTCGACCAAGATGAACTTCCATCCAAATGAATTTTTTTCCATTAAATGATCACTAATTCATGTTAAACACATCAAATACATATCATTTGAACAAAAAAATCATCAAAACAATACTTTGATTCATACCTTTTCCTATTAGGCTTTGGTTTCCAACTTTTGATTTTTCTTCCATCCAAAACACATTTTTGTTACTAATTAACATCAAAGAACATCTTAGGAACTTAATTAAACCAAAAGAATCATAAAATCACTTACTTTTCCAATAGTTCTTCAAAAATCTTCAAAGCTTTGATTTTTCCACTTTTGCTTGTTTTTCCTTTGAATCTATGGATATAATTGTATTTAGAATGATGGAATTAACAAGTTTTCATCAAAAAAATGAAAAAAAAAAACAACAATCTATAGTGAAGATTCAAGGTGGCCAAAATCAAGAATGGAGGAGAGAGAAAAGTTTGTTGGTGAATTGATAAGAAAGATGAAGAATGATGAAGAGGTGGGAAAAAACAACTTTAAATATCAATGGTGCAATCCTATGCTTTGAGCTTATGATAGAAATGGTGAAACCTAGCTATCCAACAGTTTAATTCTTCATCTTTTCATCCAATGGTTTGATTTAAGTAAGCCTAAAGTGATACCATAGGCTTGCATACACCATATAAGTCCACAAGGCATAGGAAAATACTAAACTACCCCTAGTTCAATTGAAATCCAAAATCGAGCAACTTTGCCCGGGATTATTTTCTACCGGGTTTAATTCTCCAACAATTATTTATTTAAATATAATATCATCATTTTCATATCCTAATATTCTTTTCTACCTTCAAATATAGCTTTAATTTTCATAAAACTCGAAGGGGGTGTGAAATGATCATTTTGCCCCCAGTTCACCAAAAATTCAAATTTACCCGATTTCTTCCTTACAGCTTTTAAACCTCTTCTATGCATACAATCACTTCATATAACATGCACACATGTCAATTTCATATATAAGCATGCAATATCACATAACAATCAATTCAAGAAAAAATTCCCTTAGTTGCCCCTTTATGGTTTAGGTTTTAGGTTATAGGTGAGGTGTTACAAACAATTACTCTCTTATTGAAATGCCTTTCTTGAGACATACTTTAGATCAAATGTCACAAGTTCTTCCATTCAGCATATTAGTTTGCTGTCAAGAACTAACCTCTCCATAAGGGATTTAAAAGGGCTTTTGTCTGCAAGAATATAGGTAGCGAAAGAACTTAAGTAATGTTGAAGCTTATGGCATGCCCAAACTAAAGTGAGACACAACTGCTTGATTTGGTTGTTCTTAAGTTCATGAGCTAGCATTTGATTATTCAAATAATAGATGGCATTCTCTTTATAAGAATCTTTGGCATTCTGGGCAAGCATTACCCCCATGGCTTCTTGAGTAACAGATATACAGAACAATAATGGTTTAACAGGCCTTGAAGGTTGTAAAACTAGAGGGCTCAATAAGTATTTTTTTTATCTTTTCAAAGGCATTTTGACAACCATCATCCCACTATTTAGAAGCTCCCTTTTTAACAATTTGAAAATTGGTCCACAGACATCAACCATTTGTGAGATGAAGCGATTAATATATTGTAACCTTCCAAGAAAACCCCTAATCTCCTTTTCAGCCTTTGGAACTGGCATTTCTAAAATGGCTATTGATTTCACGAGATCAACCTCTATACCCCTCTTACTAACTATGTAACCCAAAATACTAGGAGATACACCAAAAAGGTATTTAGCACAGTCCAACTTTAAATTATATTAGCAGTTTAAAAAACACCTCAACGCTCCTAAATGATCATCAACTGTTAGAGATTTTATGACCATATCTTCCACATAAACCTTAATATCTTTGTGCATCATATTGTGGAAAAGAATGGTTTTCATCCTTTGTTAGGTTGCCCCAGCATTCTTTAGCCTAAAAGCCATAACCTTATAACAATAGGATGCCCCATTCTGTCACAAACGCTATTTTTTCCTTGTCGAAAGGGTACACCTAGATCTAGTTATATCTCACATACAGATCAGTCAAAGAGACTATTTCGGATCCTGCCATGTGATCAACCAACAAGTCAATGTGAGGTAAAAGGAAATCATCCTTCAGCAAGCTTTGTCCAAATCTCTGTAGCCTACACTCATCCTTTCCTTCCCATCCTTCTAGGTGTATGCACTATTTTGGCTAATAGGCTTGATAAAACCATTCTTCAACAACTTGGCAACTTCTTGAGAGACCATTTTGCCTTTAACCTTTACAAGTTCTGCTCTATAGGCTTCATATTCTCCAAGGTTGGAATCTTATATATTATTATACTTGGGTCAATACTCGTCATATGCTCGGGTCCTTAGGCAAAGCCATCTAAGAATTTCTGAACTGTTTTGAATAAAGAAGCCTTGCAAAATGATGATGCCATGTATGCAATTTTCATTATTTATGCCAAAGTTAATTGATTCTTTTTTTCTTTTTTCTTTTTTTTTCTTTTCTTCTTTTTTTTTTACCTTTTTTTTTCTTTCTTTTTTCTTTCTTTTTTTTTCATCATTTTTTTCAAATTGGATAAAATAATTAAAATGAAAAGGATGATATAAGAAGAATTCAAACTTTTATTTTGAAAAAGAGTACCATCATCCATGGTTACATCAAAATTGTAGGAAAGACCAAAAAGATTGATTACAGACTCGAAAAAAGGAAATGAGAAGAAACGCGACTCAAAAAAACTCTAACTATGACTCAGATTTAGACTCTAACTTGACTCATGACTCAACTTGGACTCAGACTCTGATTTGAATTCAATCTCAAATAGGTCAGATTAACTGGGCTTGAATTTCTCCATAAACTATGTTAATTTGGGCTTTGGTTGGTTGATGAGGTGGGGTCTATTTCCATTTACTTTCCTCTTAATCTGAATCTTTAGACCTGAAGAGATTGATAATAGTTTGAAGGTAAAGGGGGGCGTCAAATATCAGACTAGGGGGAAGGATATCTCCAATTTCAATGAGATCTTAGATTTTATGTCTCAAAGGCATACCGAAATCTGTGAATTTCCTTAAGTAATGGAAGTGAAGGTGTTATTCTACTTGTATCTTTTTTCCATGAGTGATTGGGTGAAGGTTTCCTTACCTTGAAAAGGATTCAAGGAAAAGGAAGGGTTGGTGTTGGTCAGGTTAACTTGAGGTGTATTTGAAGAGCTTGGATCAGCTGGTTTGGGCTTGGTCTGATTCATGGATTTTATGTCATCAATATGGGAATTCAAGGCTTTGGTCACATAGGCCAGTGCATTTTGGAAGCTAATTTGTTGAGCGGTCAGGGCTTTAGAAAAGTCTGCCTGTTGAGCGATCAATATTTCATTGAAGCTGGCTTATTGAGCGATTAAGGCTTCGTTGAAGCGGATTTGTTGAGCACTAAGGGTGGATTTGAGCATGACTTCAAAATTATCCTCTTGCTTTTTGATGAGGGTGGTGAGAAGTGTGTCCATAGCATCCATATTGGTTGGATTGGCCATTGGTACCTTTTAAAGATAAGGGAAGGGATTAGTGCATGGAAGAGAAAACCTAACTATATTCTAGGTTTTTAGGGGAAAGGAAAACCTAACTCTGTTCTAGGCTTATAGGGAAAAGGACACCTAACTCTGTTATAGGCTTTAGGGAAAAGGAAAACCCAACTCTATTATAGGCTTATAGGGAAAAGGAAATCCTAACTCTGTTCTAGGCTTATAGGGAAAAGGACACCTAACTCTGTTATAGGCTTATAAGGAAAAGAACACCTAACTCTGTTTTAGGTTTTTAGGGAAAAGAAAGACCTAACTCTGTTCTAGGCTTATAGGGAAAAGGACACCTAACTCTGTTATAGGCTTATAAGGAAAAGAACACCTAACTCTGTTTTAGGTTTTTAGGGAAAAGGAAGACCTAACTCTGTTCTAGGCTTATGGGAAAAGAACATCTAACTCTGTTTTAGGTTTTTAAGGAAAAGGAAAACCTAACTCTATTTTAGGCTTATAGGGAAAAGGACACCTAACTCTGTTCTAGGTTTTTAAGAAAAAGGAAGACCTAACTCTGTTCTAGGTTTTAGGAAAAGTTATGCATTACAAATTTTTAGGAAATTGATTCCTAAAGTAAGGTGGGCCAAAGTTATTTGGATTTTATGATTTTGGGCTTTACTCTAAGCACAGAGTTCCAAAGGTAATTGGGCTTGGAGAGATCATAGTGCCAACAGGTTTAGGCTTTCTGATATCTTGGTGCCAATTGGGTTTGGGCTTGGTGAGATCTTGGAGCCAACTGAGTTTTGGCTTGGTGAGATCTTGGGGCCAACTATGTTTGGGTTTTGGAGAGACAGTATTGCCAAATGGGTTTTGGGCTTTGGAGAGATACTGGTGCCAACTAGGTTTGGGCTTAGGATAGATATTAATGCCAACTGGTTTTGGGCTTAGGATAGATATTGGTGGTGTTTGAGGCTAATGGGCCTCGGTTCCATTTGAGTGAGAGGTGTTTGAGGCTAATGAGCCTTGGGTTTATTTGAATGAGAGGTGTTTGAGGCTAATGGGCCTTGGGTTGATTTGAATGAGAGGTAATTGATGTTAATGGGATTTGGGTCCATTTAGGTTAGTGTTGTTTGAGGCTAATGGGCCTTGGGTCCATTTTGGTTAACTCTCAACTGGTTCAAGGTACACCCTAGACTCATTAAAAATGGAATGCATGCTTTATGAATCATGAATGCATGTATGCATATGTATGAAGAAAATTGGTTCATGATGATAACTTAACATTATTATGGTTCATGGGCCTTAAGGTTCAAGGTCTAATGTTCATTACATAAAGGCTAGGTAGTTCGGTTTAAAAGGTATCCGTCACACTAGAGCAATGATATACCTAACCGAATGTGAAACAATGAGTTTCGCATGGGTCCAACAGTACGACTGCTCGTTACACCTCAAAAAGGATTTGAAGATTCATTGCGGGGTGGATGCTTTCGCTATCTCCCAACATACTCAAAGAGAGTTGTCGGATCAATGCTACTCGTTATCCAAAGGTTGAATTTCATAATTGGTGATGTAGTGATGCATGAAAATCAAAGTTAAACTAAAAGCCAAGTAAAAAGTTATTTTTGAAAAAAGATTTTCAACCAATTGGTAGTCCTCTTTAACTTGTAAAAAAAAAAAAGTTTTTTCCCAGTGGAGTCGCCAGCTGTGAGGCCTCGCCCGAGCACCACGTCTGGGTCTGCTTTAAATATGATTTTGATTTTTGAAGTCACCAACTTAAGTTATTTTTGTTGGAAAAATTTAAGTTAAAAACCCATTTTGACTATAATTTATCCCAAAGGAAAAAATGCACTAGTCTTTAAAATCAAAGAGGATTCGGGGACTAGGTTTTTAGTTGAACTTGGCTTTTAATTTTAACCTCGATTTAAAATGATTTTCATGAGCAATTAAAGAATGATGTGTAAGATGCAAGAGCAAATAAATAAATGGATGAACAATTGAAATGTAAGTAATCAAGTAAAACAATCAAAGAAAGCAATAAAAGTAAATTATTACTCCTCAAAATCTCAAAACATTGAATATCAACTTTAGCCCTTATGGGTTCTAGGTTGATCACACATTCCCCAAAGAATATATTCAACAAATAAAATAAAGTAAATAATCAAAGGAAAAGAGATGGTTTTTGTCTTTTTTGGATTTAAAGTTTTTATACAGCTTGCCTGCATATCTGTCACGACCCAACCTGGGAGCCACGACGGTCCTAGGGTACGGGTGTTGCCTAAGCTACCAGTACCACGAAGAACCCAATTATATGAATGATATGACAAGTAATTCATATAATCAACTCAATATAGCTTAATATTCTTACAGAAATTTTAACAGCATCTCCTCTAATATATGACTACACCCCACTATAGAAAAATCAATAAACACTTCCAATATCACTTTATAGTCAATCTCAATCTCAACCTCCAATATCAACTCAACATATATATATATATATACATCCATAGCATAGTTTATAAGGAAAAACTATAAGAAGTTGTCACGATCCGGTTTCCCGAACCGCGACGGTCCTAGGGCATGGGAGATGCCAATGGCGACCAGCACACATAGAACCCAGTATCAATCACATTCACAATATATATACATATCGCAGTGAAAATGAAATTATCCTTTATAGTGCAGTAGAAACCCATCATCAATTACATACTGCATATATAAATATCTAGTCACTCACATTACACTATTCATTCTGAAAATACCATCTTATATATCATCATAAACATATATATATGTTCATGTCCTAGCTTACCCATACATACCCCATGGAACAGCTAGATATGAACATCAAAATACAAAATACAAAATATATATACATTAGTAATGCTGACAGAAATCCCTAGATGACAGACGACAAGATTCTGCAATCTACTCCTCTCCTGAAATAGGTAAACAATGAGAGGGTGAGTATATAAGATACTCAGAGAATCTATATGCATCGCCAATAAAAATGAGGTTAACAGAAGAACCAATGATATCAAAAGCTTAGTATAACCAATTTACAGAAGCATTTACGGTAAATGACAGAATAGATCAATAAGGATATTTAAGGTTCAGTACCATAGAGAAAAATAGATAAAGGGATGGATTGTATAAAATTATACAATCTCCTGTAGCATTAATATGGACTATATGCAAACTATATGCACACATACAGTCTCCTGTATGGACTATATGTGAACTATATGTGCACATACAGTCTCCTGTAGCAATATCTGTAACATAAGACAAATCAGATCTTATGGCTAGGTTCATAACCCTTTTCCTAGCTAGGGTAACAGTAATACAATGTGCACAAGGTCGACAGTATTTTCCTACTACCCTGTCGAATTGGTATCTCTGTTATATCATAATAAGGTCAATATAAGAAGGAAACTTATCAATGGATACCATTATACCACAATAGTATCCTCAATTGCAACAAACTCAATATCAGTCAATCAATAGCAATTAAGTAGCAATAGCTCATTAGAATCAATTAATGAGCCTAAAATCAATAAGACATCAATAATAATCAATGAAACGATGACCAAAGGTCTAACGACCAAAAATAGAAACAAACATATTTTGGTCATTTGCGGCCAAAAAGTTGACGCAATTGGCATGCCATTGTCGCTAGCGACGGTAGCATTCAAATGGTTGGCCTATGAAAATTTCAGTATGTTTTTGGTGCAATTTCGACATTGCCTCAAATATCAACAAACATGCACATGGAAAGCATTTTATAGGCAACAACCACAACTCAAAAATCTTCATCAAAGCATCAAATAAGCCAAGAAAACACAAGCCAAAGTATGAACAAAAACAAGGCAAAATGGCACAATTAGGATTCGGCCAAGAACCCTTTTTCACAATTGGTTTCCAAATTTCAGTTTATCAATTTGGGCAAGTAAATTGATACATAGTAGACTCACCTAAACCTCCAAATCACCAAAAGCAATGAAATTGCTGGCCAATTCCTCAATCCTCAGTTTAGCCCAATTTTGACGATTTTTCCCAAACGAGTTTTCTACAATGAAACGAATGTCAATTAAATACCAATTAATACCCAATTGACTTATTCTAAAGCCAATTTATACATCATAATCCATATACTCAAAATCAAATTACACAATTTCAATTTTAGGGTTAGAAATTGGGGAAAATTGTTTAATGCACCAATTGATGCAATTAAACCATTTACCCATTCCTTTTATCATCAATTTAACCTATTTAAATCAAAAAATCAAACAAATAAACACTTACCCCAAAAACCCCAAAATGGTTGGATTCCTCCTTGGCTTGTTGTTCAATTTTTCTTGATTTTCTATGGTTGATTTTGGTAGATTAAGGTTTGTATGGTTTTAGTTTATGGTTTTCTACACATTTGCTTCACAAATTTGGAACAAAAAATCATTGAAATAAAAAAATGAAGCTCACGGGTTTAGGAGGAAGAAATGCAGAAAAATTGTTCAAAATTTTCACCAAGTGTCCATTATACAGTAAGACAAAATAGGCAATTTACACTTTGGTCCTCCAATTTTCCAAAATTTGCTTTTGGTCCTTTTTCACTCTGTAATTTATTTCGATAATTCCGTATGGAATTAGAACTCAAAGTGAATGTTTAAACATCATATTTTTATTAATAATAATTAATAAAAATAGTTTCAGAGTTGTTCTGAAATTCGGACTGACAAATTTCACTATTCACAGAAAATACTATTTTGCTCGTTTTTGCGGTGTTCTTTAATATTTTCTCAAATTTCTTTTTACTGTATTCACACATGAATATATATTATCAATTACCCTCAAACCAAATTCAAAAATTCATTCGTTGTCCATTTCGCTATTTTTACAGTTGCGATATTGGTACCGATAATTTCCGAAAAATTTTCTCATTTTAGCTTTAACTGATTTTCTAAAATTATTATTGATCATTTCGATGATTTTAATCTATATACTGAGAATTTTATTTACTAAAACCTGTTATGCATTTCTAGGGTATTACAGAAGTACAACCACACACATATAAATGTCACTCCTTAGGTTACAGTACCATGGAATCTCTAATACTGTACAAATATTTGCATATACTGATTTAAGACTTGAGTATTATATGTTACAAGTAACAAACTTCAATGGCGAGGATAGAAGGTACCAATGGAATTTGACTCTCACTGCAGCCCTGAAAAACAATAACAACTACGGGGGTGAGTATAAAAATACTCAGTGAATCTATATATATAAAAATGCAGTAGATGTTTATAATACCATGATCGCTTACAAATGACCTGTAGAATCAATATAAGATAACAAATAAAGGGTGAACCAAGTATCCATATGAATATCCAATCTATGGGTCAACTCTCATATGATATAACAGGATTAGGTCCAGTGAAAAGTGCAATCACACTATAATAGCACAATCGTGCATAATCCAATGTATGTAAGGGAGATCACTCCTTACGGCTAGAGAACATGACACCACTCCCTAGCAAGGGTCCAATGAATACCAATGTGCACACAGTCAATGGAATTACCTGCTACACCATTGATGTAGCCCTGTTATAATATCATATGGGTGTGTCTCCATAGAACAATAAAAATGGCAGAAATATAACTCATATAGCTGTGGAACAATCCAATATATATTCATAATGATTAATAGAACAAATTTGGGTCAAGTGAAAAAAATGACCGACGGGGCCCAATTGCACTGCCTTAATTGGCACTCGTCGTTATGGGTCCGTTTTGGGATTTTTGAGTAGTTTATGGTTAACTATGCTATCAATGGATTCAAGTGGACCATGAGGTACCATTTTAAAGCTTAGGGAAAAACTTGGTGATTGGGCCAAGTGGGGGTTCAATTGGCTTTTTAGGTTTCATTTTATAGCTAGTCAAAGTTTAGGTCAATTTAAGTCATTTCGGTGGGCCTATTTCGGGGCAAAAATGCACTATTGGTGTTTTTGGATATCAAGTTTTGGTTTATCATACCAAATGACATTTTATAAGAAATATGATTCAAATCATGCATGATTATACATATAGACTCACCTTTTATACAAACCGATCACTTTATCTCCCAAAACACACTCAGAGGCCGTAAGTGGCCCGCCGCTCGATACTCCCAGCTGGAGTACCCGACGGTTCACCTATTTCCAAATATAACACTCTGATAAGACTTGAAAACATTAGAAAACACATTATTCACATCAAAAGACGTCAAGCATACATAATATACACTATAGACCTCACATTGCACAATTTACACTTTTTCCAATCCTTTATGCATCAAACACATTTCTATCACCACATTTGACTTATATTTCATATACTCATTACTATTATGCCAAGTTAAGAACTTATATACACTTAGTTCAATATTCCATATCAAAAATACACCTAATTCTTAGTTTACCTTCCAAGTACTTATATCAAACACCATTTCCATATCTAAACTCATACATTTGCATTACATACACCATTAATCCATATTCAAACCCTTCCTTCCTAATTGCTTCAACCTAACACATTGAACCTATAAACTCAATATGGTTCGGCCTAAATGGAAGTTCCTCCATTTCTTCATTTTTCAACACCAATCATTCTAACAACATAAATACATATTAAATGCATAACATTCAAGCTTTTAAACCTATTAAACACCAAAGCACAACTTCACTTTTGAACACTATATGATTCGACCAAGCAATAACTTCCACCAAATGGATTTATTTCCATCAAATGGCTACTAATTCATTAAAAATACATCAAATACAACACATTTGAACCAAAATTCCATCAAAATAACACATTTGAATCTTACCTTTTCCTAGTTAGGGTTTCCTTCCAACTTTTGAGTTTTCTTCCAACCTAAACACATATTTAATACTAATTACTATCAAGGAGCATCTTAGGATCAAAATTAAACCAAAAGAATGGTAAAATCACTTACTTTTCCAATAGTTCTTTGAAATCTTCAAAGCTTTGATTTATCAACTTTTCTTGATTTTTCTTTGAATCTAAGGTTATA
>CANXYC010655834.1:0-20108 GCA_948193065.1 Aleurites moluccanus | reverse complement strand
CGTATTTTAAAATTTTATTTTAATTTGTAAAATATTAATTTTAGGTTTAGTTGAATAAATTGTTAATTTATAGTTATCTCTTCTATTTTATCTTTTTATGAATAATTGAAATAAAAATAATAAATAAAATTATTTAAGTCCGAATCAAATTCAGCTTTCATTTTCACAGTCAATTTCATATTTTATTTATAAATATTTTAAAAAAAATTAATCATTCTGGTTAAAAGGAAAATAAATAAATTTGCATTCGATAAATAATAAGTAAAAAAAATATTTTTAAGACCAATTTAATATTTTGAAAATTAACACGTGGGGTGCTTAACACCTTCCCTTTATGTTTGTGACTCCCGAACTCAAACTTTGGTTTAACAGACCATATTTTTAAAGGTTTCCGATTGAGCTTTTTAAAACAATTCAATTGGTGGCAACTCCATTTTTCAATTTTAAAAGTTTATTTTTATTCGCCATTTTATCGCGGCATCTTTAAAAACGTTGTGACAACTTTGATTGGTTAATGAAAATGTCTTCCTCACATTGTTTGATTTGTAGTCCAAGGAAGTACTTCAATTCTCTCATCATGCTTATCTCAAATTCACTTTATCTCAAATTCACTTTGCATACATGAAGATAATTCCCTGCACAAAACTTTATTAATAGCACTAAATATTATGTTATCAACCTAAATTTGCAAAATCAACATGTTATGCTTATTCTTTTTTATAAAAAGTGTTGTATCAACTTTACTTTTTGAAAAACCGTTAATAATAATAATAATAATAAAAAAGTGCTAAGCCTATCATACCAAGCTCTAGGAGCTTGTTTAAGACCATAAAGATTTTTTTGAAGTTTAAAAATATGATTTGGAAAATCAAATTGTTTAAAACCCAGAGGTTGTTCAACATAAACTTAATGAAACCATTTAAAAATACACTTTTAACATCCATTTGATACAACTTGAAGTTCATATGACATACAAATGCAAGTAGCATCCTAATTGCCTCAAGTATAGCTACCAATGCAAAAGTTTCATCATAATCTATTCCTTCCTCTTAATTATATCCCTTTGCCGCCAATCTAGCCTTGTTCCTAGGGATCACACTATCCTCATCTAGTTTGTTTCTATACACCCATTTGGAACCTATGATGGGATGATTTTGTGGTATTGGAACCAAGGTCCAAACCCTGTTCCTCTCAAATTGGTTCAATTTTTCTTGCATAGCCTCAATCCAACTTTCATCATGTAAGGCTTTATTGATGTTCTTAGGTTCAATTTTAGATATGAAGGCTAGGTTATTCACTATTTCCTTGAAAGAGGATCTTGTGGCTACACCTTGTGAGGTTTCACCAATTATAAGGTCTTTTGGATGGTCCTTTTTGAATTTTCAATTCTTTGGAAGTTCAACATCAATAGGTGGATTTTCTATTACCTTTGAAGATTTTCCTAGGTCATCAAGATTCTTTGAGGGTGAATCAATAAGAGGTTCTAGGTCAATAAATGAATCATGCTCATGATAAAAAATATCATCATCATTAATGTGATCAAATTTATACAAATCAAAAGGACTTGTTTCATCAAATGTAACATGCATGGACTCTTCAATAATTAAAGTTCTTTTGTTGAAGACTCTATAAGCTTTGCTAGAAGTTGAATAGCCCAAGAAAACACCTACATCTGTTTTGGAGTCACATTTTCCAAGATTATCCTTGGTGTTAAATATGAATCATTTGCATCCAAATACTCTAAGAAATGAAATTCTTGGTTTTCTTCCATTCTATAGCTCATAAGGAGTTTTGTTTAAAATTTCTCTTTTGAAAAGTCTATTTGAAATGTAACATGCACTATTGACGGCTTCGACCCAAAAGTACTTAGAAAGAGAGTACTCATTGAGCATAGTTTTAGCCATGTTAATAAGAATTCTATTTTTACTTTCTACAACTCCATTTTGTTGGGGAGTTTTAGAAGTAGAAAAATTATGAAAAATTTTCATTTCATCACAAAAGGTTTTAAACTCATTATTAACAATTTTTTTTCTATGATCACTTCTTAAAGATACGATATAAAAACTTTTTTCATTTTGGATTCTTTTATCAAAAGATTTAAACTCTTTAAAGCTTTCATCCTTATAAGCAAGGAATAATACCCAAGTAAATCTAGAGTAATCATCAACAATGACAAATGCATATTGTTTACCTCCAAGACTAGTTGTCCTACAAGGGACAAACAAATCCATATGCAAAAGCTCTAGACGTCTTATAGAAGAGACAATATTTTTGGTTTTTGTAATACCTCGGCAAACAGAACAGTAGATAGTGAGATAAAATAGTAGATAATACATGGATATAGTGGATTACAGTAATTGATGAAGCATTAATTAAAGTATGAATAAGCTCAATCGATTATTGAAATATACAGAGAATGATAGAGAATAATATTTAAGAATTTTTTAGTCTCAATCGGGTCGCTTTTGAGATACTGTCCCGGAAAATACTGGTGTTAATTATACTGCCAGAGAAATAATAGTCCAGCTAATTTAAGAATTTCTGACCCAAACCTGGGAGGATTAAATAAGTTCATTTTATATGAAATTATGGTGAAAAGAAATAGTTGAAAAATGTTGTGGTATACTGAAAATAAGAGTGATGGCAAAATTATAAATAAAGACAACTTTGGGGATAATTATGGAAATCCACTGTCTGAGATCCAGAAATGACCCAGAACTATTTTTAAAAGATAGAACAATTTAAAATAAGGTATTTCACTCCCCACACTTGAGGTTGAATGTAAACATAATAGACAGAATAAATTACATAAAGTTTTGGGGTAAAAAGTGCAAATAAGAAAAATTTTAGGCCAAAGTACAATTAAATAAAGTTGTGGGACCCATCCTTTCTAGAAAGGGAGCTAGGCAGCCGGCCATGGTGGTGGGAAGATGATATTTGTGATAGAAAATAATTAATTGAATTATCAATTAATGAAAAAAATGGCAAATCATCAAATATTCTAAAAAATTCTTTCTTTTGTCTTCATTTTTTGGGTTGGCTTTTGGTGTATATAAAAAAAAGATGGAAATAGCAAATGGAGGAGGAGAGTTGGCCGAACCATGTATAGATAAACAACAAAAAAATTTCTCTTAACCTTTCCATAGAAATCAATCAAAAGAAGATAGGAAGAGATGAGAGAAAGAAGAGTTAAGAAAGGAAGTTGATGGAGATTATGTGAAACTATTTGGAGGGATCAAAGAAGATGGAATCCAAGAGTTTAACTTAAGGTAATGTTTCTAAACTTATCATTTTAAATTGTATTTAAGAGTTCTATAGTATAATTTGGAAAATAACTGAGGTAATTAAGTTAAAAATGTAAAGAATGAGTTGGGGTTTATATAGTTTCTGAAATCTGTTTTAAGGCAATAACTTATGGCTAATATTCCAAAATTTTAATGACTGAATTTAAAGATGGTTAAAACATAAAATTTGTAGATAAATATGTTAATTAGATTTCTGTAAAAGGAATTTGAAAAATTCGAAGTGAAGAAAGAGTTATTGAGTAAAAACTATAACTGATATGGAATTAGGTTTTCTAGAAAATGCTACTGTGTTTTTATTGTACAGACTGTTAGAAATAGAATTAGAAAAAGTTCTCAACATAAAAAGTGTTCATTTATGTCTTATCTATAATTCTATAAAAGGGTTTTTCAATTTAATTTGTGGTTTATGAGATATTAGGTCATAAGTGTAGACTATCCGGAATGACTGTTTAACAAAACATAGGTTACAGAGTTATGTTACTATACGAACCTTAAAGTTTGAATCAGAGAAAGTGTTAAACATGGAAAATGTTCATTTATATTTTATATAAATTTCTGCAAAATTGTTTTGTAATTTTATGAGCACGGAATTAATTATAGGCATGGAAATAGGGTATGTCTGGATAAAGGTTTCAGGATAGTAGTTTAACTTTGGAAATTCACTAATAATTGTACAATGATCCAAAAATTCTGAAATTTGGATATGTTATAATTTTGTATGTATATTTTCAATAGGAAAAATAATTATAGTAATTAGTTAAGTATTGATTGAGTTATTAGCAAAAGAACAGTATATGCCAGAATAAGATTTGTAGGCAGAATGCAGGCAATAGGACTAGTTGTAAAATTAAGTTTAAATTAACACTGTAATTTGTGTAGTAATAGGAATAATGTGAATTTTGGATATGTTAAATATTAATATGTCTAGTTTAAGTAGGAACAAGAATTGAATCTATTGGAAAAGTATAGAAAGGGATATGGATTAAGGAACATAGGCTGCCAATTTGGAAAATTACACAGAAAAACCTTAGTAATTTCAAAATTCTTGAGAATTTCTTTAATATAAATATAAGTAATGTAAGTTTATGTTAAATAGTATCTAAATGAAAATTAATTGGATATGTAGAGTCAAGAATGAATAAGAGACGTGATGGGTACCATAAGAGATAAGGCAAAGAATCAAGAATAAAGGAAAAGGAAAAGGAAAATGTACAAGTCATAAGCTAAGGTGAGTAATGTATACATCATTATGCATACCCATATTTTGATTTGTTGACCCAATGAGCATGTTTCCTTCTTGATCAAATGTCACTTGTTATTGTTGATCATTCTTTGATCTTCCTAAAGATTGAAATTTATCCATATTCATTGATTGCTATTGATATTGAAACGCCTTTTGTATGCTGATTGACAAGTAAACTCATGCGTATCGATCGAAAGACATTGTACCATAATGTTTCTAATGAATAATGGATATTGTTATTGACTTCCATTGGCCTATTTACATGAGATTTGACAAAGCTGCCTTATCGACGGGGTAGCGGGTACATACCGTGGGCAATGTGCACATTGACTATATGTGATACCCTAGCTGGGAAGGGTTAATTGTCCTAGCCATAAGACCCGATCAATCTTATGTATATTGATACATGTGATATGAGATTCATGGCCCTTTATCTGTCTTATCTACATGATACGAGTATTGTTTAACTGTTCATTGATTTTAAACTTATATCTTATTGCTTACCATTGATACTTTTATTATCATATGCTTATATCTCATATTTAATGATATATACATGCTCATTAAGTATTTTATACTCACAAAATAGTGGTTTATAATTTTTACAGGGATGAGATAGAGGAAGATGATTCCAAGTCAATTTATTTTCCGACTTGGAATGTCAAGTACAACAAGGTAGAATTTCATTCTCTAAAGGTCGTGAGTGTCAACTCTTAGAGCTCCATGATACTGTGTATAATTAGATGATTGAGTACTATAATGATGTATGAACATTGAAATAATTGACAATTCACTAGCATTAAAAATTGTAATGTGTAATGCTTAATGATTGATAATAGCAATGATAGTGAAGTGATAAAGATAGTGATACTGATATATGTTAAAATGAAATTCATATGTTTTTGGAAAAGAATTTAGGAGTGTCATGTATGTTTGTTGAACTGTGAAGTTGAGGGTATAAAGATGGCAAATTATTGGGAGTATAAAAATAATTTTAGTGCAGGTTGTGTAATTTATGAAAGACACGATTTTGGGTCAGGAATAAGGTTAAAATTACAAAGGAAACTCTAGTAAAAATTTTGTAAAATTTACAATTAATAAATAGAATTTCAATATTAATGAATGAGTTAAGAATGTATGATTGATAAATGGATTGTTCATGGGTTTTACGGGTTTCCGGTGACTTTAGATCTACCCGTGCCCTAGGACCGTCGCGGTCCAAAAGTGGGTCGTGACAGTTTTAAAAGAATTTTTAACTTGCTTGCCCATTTGACATGCATCACACATTTTATCTTTGAAAAACTTGACTTTGGGGAGACCAATTACAAGTTCTTTAGACTAAAAATTATCAATGCGATCCATGCCAATGTGTCCAAATCTCCTATGCCACAACCATCATCACAAAGAGAGACCATACAATCAATATTATCATTATGCAAGTTATTTAAATCAATCATATAGATATTGCCAATTCTATGATCTACAAACCAAATTTTTTTATTTTTTAAACGTTTCACATAGTATTTCTTAGAAGTAAAAGAAATTTTGTTTCCCGTGTTACATAATTGACTAACGCTAATAAAGTTATGCTTCAATCCATCAACCAACAATACATATTCAAGAGATGGTTTTCGGTCTTACCAATATGTCCATTTCTAATAATTTTACCTTTGTCATTATCTCCAAATGTTACCTTTCCTCCTTTCTTCTCTTCTAAGTTTGAAAGAAGACTTGCATTAGTAGTCATATGCCTTGAACATCCCCTATCCAAGTACCATGACTCTTCTTTCCTTGTGGGTTTCAAACAAACCTACAAATGATAAAGTTCATACATTTTTAGGTACCCAAATACTTTTGGATCCTTGGGGTTAGCATCAATGTATTCTAGGTGCTCATTTCTAATATAGCATTTGAAGTTTGAATAACCATATTTCCCACAATAGTGACATTTCAAGTAATTTTTATATTTTTGTTGAGATTTTGTCCTATTGTGTGTTTTGGAATGATATTGAGGCCAATAATCATATTTTGGTTTTGATCTAGAATATGCATTTTTAGGTCTTCTAAAGAGAGAGACATACATGCCATGGCTATTAGTTTTAGGTTTAGCATTTTTAGATGAAGGAATATAATTGTGAGAACTTGATGCCTTTACAAATGTAGTATTAGATGTTGATGGAGCATCCCCTTCATTATAGTTAATTCCATACTTAATTGTAGGATATCTTTGAGACTCAAGAATTTTATCTAATTTTTCTCTGCCATTACAAAGTTTGGATAAGCACTCATTATGAGACTCTAACTTATTTCTCAACAAGGAATTCTCATTTTTTTTTTAACTCATTACATAATTGGTCTTTAAGATTAATGGTCTTTTCCATTTCAACATTAGATGCACTTAATTCGTTTATTTCCTTTTTGTAAGCTTCACAAGTATCTAAAATTTCATTTGACATTTCTTTCAATTTATCATATTTATTTTGCAATTTATGATATTTTGAAAGTAATGTATCCATAATTTGAATGGTATCATTATTTGAATTAAAATCGAAATTACTAACCTCACTTGAAGATGTATCTTCTTCAATTGCCATGAAGCAGAGATTAGCTACTTCAACTTTGTTAGCATCATTTTCTTCATCAGAGTCACTTGATTCATCCCAAGTAACTGCCAATGCCTTTTTCTTGAAACTTTTCTTGTTTTTTAATCTTGGACATTCAACTTTTATGTGACAAAATTTGTCACACTCAAAGCATTTCACTTGATTACTTTTGATCTTTTCATTCTTCTCATATCTTTCAAATGGCTTCTTGTTTTTGTTCTTCTTAAGAATAAGATTTCTTATTCTTTTGGTAAGCAAGGCCATGTCTTTATCATCTTCCCCTTCATCACTATCAATTGAAGAAACCTCCTTGGAAGAAATGAGAGCTATCCCTTTATTCTTCTCTTCAATTTTGTCTTGAGATAACATAATCTCATGAGTGAGAAGTTTTCCCAACAAGTTGTCGGTTGGGAGGGTGCTCAAGTCATTGGCTTCTTCAATTGAAGCTACTTTTGCTTCCCAATCCTTTTTGGGTAGAACTCTCAAGATCTTACAATTTATATCTTCTTTAGAGTAATTCTTCCTAGGCTTCTTCATTTGATAAACAATCACCATTAGACGATTGTACATTTCGGATACCTGCTCATTTGGTAACATTTGAAAGAGCTCATATTCATAAGCAAGAATCTGAATTTTCTTACCCTTGACTTGATTTGTTCCTTCATGAGTGGTCTCAAGTGTATCTCAAATTTGCTTTGCCGAAATGCAAGGGGAGATTTTGCCATACTCATCTCTACTCAAGGCAAAACAGAGAGTATTCATTGCTTTTTGATTTCTCCCATTTGTTTTTCTTTCTATCAGTGTCCATTCAACCTTTGGTTTGATGACTTATATATCATCAACAATCTTTGTAGGAACCGTATAACCTGTTTCAACTACATCCCAAAGATCAATGCCATTACTATCCATAGATTTCCATTCTATTCTTCCAATAAGGATAGTTGGTGCCATTGAAGTAAGGTGGTCTCATGGTAGAGTCGCTTTCAATAATGTCGGTTGCTTAGTTTGTCATATGATCTTTGATCCAAGATGGTTAAATCTTTGAAAGAGTGGATACAAAACTCTGATGTCAATTGATAGTCCCTTAGAAACTAAGAGGGGAGTGAATTGGTTATTTAATAAAATTAATAACAACATAAAAATAATGAATGGAAGAAAAAAAAGAAAAATTCACACAAAGAATTTATAGTGGTTCCGCCAAAATATGCCTACGTCCACTCCTCAAGAACACACTTGAGTATTTCACTATCTTTGATCCTTTTTCAGGTTAAAAATCAAACCTTAAAGTGTTTTGGCTCATACTAAACCTTACAAGTGTTTTACAATAAGGCTCACACACAATCTATCATGTCCAAATTTCAGAACGCGATGGTCCTAAGATGCGGGAGATGTCAGAGGCGACCGGCAGTCGTAGAATCCAGTATCACATGCAACCATCTATTACCATCAATTTATTATTTAATTACTTAATTACTATTCATTCTGACATTATGTAATCTGTCTGCTAATTATATTGCAATTGGCTGTAGTATTCATCATATCATGTCATATCATTAATTAAACTACATTATAAGCCATACATACATGTTCATAAACTAACTATACCATATACAACCCATGGAGCAGCTAAGATATGAACATACAAAATATAATGTTTAAAAATAATTACACTGCTATAAAATACTACAGGAATCCACAGAGAGTCAAAAGCTGGGATTTCTGCCTCCTACTCTGCACTTGGAAATGGAAAACAATGAAAAGGTGAGTATATAAGATACCCAGTGAATCTAATATGCATCTCTCAATAAATATGTACTGGAATATCAATAAAGGATAGGCAAATGAAATAAAAATGTCAATCTGCTCAAGGATAACAGGATACAGAATCAAGTTACAAAAGATGACTGCAAAGTCAATAATCAAATTAATGGAAAGAATATCACATGGATAAGACAGATGTAGGGCCATGAAACTCATATAACATGTATTATCATGTATTAGTGAACATAAGACTAATCAGGTCTTATGGCTGGGTTGTTAACCCTTCCCAGCTAGGGTATCATTATACAATGTGCATATTACCGACAGTATGTACCCACTACCCTGTTGGAGCGGCAGCTCTGTCAAACCACATCGGAGCCAATAAAAGTAAGGAACAAGTCAATAGATACCATTACACAACAATGGTATCACCAAGTATCAATAATTCATTATCAATCAATTCGAGTAGTAATATAATCAATGGAATAGCAATGGCAAGTAGATATACAATGACAAAGGGTTTGGCAAACAACAATGGGATGGAGCATAGGTTGGTCATATATGAATAAAAGGTTAGCATAATTGGCATGCCAATGTCGCTAGTGACGATGGCATTCAAATGGTAGGCCTATGGATGAACAAGTGATAGGCCTATGGCAAAATGAACTAGGTATTTTGTCAAATACTTGGTGTGCAACAAAGAATGGACAAATTGGCAAGGTTTAGGTGCAACTCCAATATTGCCCCATTACACATCAACAACACACAATCAAGACAATATGATAGGCATTATAAACTCAACAATAAACAACATTTAAAGGATCAAATTAGCATGGAAAAACCATAGGAAAAACAAGCAAAAACCTAGGTAATGAATAGTAACCTAGGTTCGGCCAAAAATGGGAGAAAAATGGAGGATTCGAATCAACATTCTAACACATTAGGCATGTAATTTGATGCATAAAAGACTCACCTCACACTTCAAATTGGCTTGAAAATTTGATTTTTCACCTAAAGCTTCAAAGGAGGTAAAATTGACAACTTTGTGAATCTTGATTTTCTACATTAAACCAACCATAAATAATTCATCCATTAGCCTCCAATTAATATATTCTAAACTTAATTAACATAAACTAACTCAGCATCAAATAGCTAATTCATACAACTTAGGTTAAGGTTTGAAAAATTGGGGAAAAACATCAAATGCCTCAGTTGATGCAATCAAATACAAAACCCATTCTATTTGACATCTATAACATCTAAATCAAACAAATCAACTCATTACCTCAATTTGATGGTTGGGCCAAAATTCCTAAGGTGCTTGTTCTTGAAATCATTTGTGATTCAAGGTGGAAAATGGATGGAAGATGGAAGATATAAGGTTGATTTAAGGTTTTCTTTTGATTTTCTATAAGAAATAACTTGAAAATGGATGAAGAAATGGAGGAGAAGGATTTGGCCAAGAAGAAGAGAAAAGGATGAAGAAAATTTCTTCTAAGTGTTGCTGATATACTAAGTCAAAAATGACAAATTATACATAGGTCCTTAAATTTTTCATAAATCATACTTTTGCCACATTTCCTTCTGTAATTTATTCTGACAATTTTGTTGGAATTTAGATTTCAAAGTGAGTATTCAAATAGCTTATTTTTATTTATACTTTATTATAAAAATAGTTTCAGAGTAGTTCTGAAACTCAGACAGTCTATTTTTTACTATACCCCCAAAGTTCCATTTATTTATGGTTTTGCCATTACTTGCTTTTTCAGTGTTCCTAAATATTTTCATCTGTTTTTTTTCACCATAATTACACTTATATTTATTTGATTATTTAACCCCTAGTCAGAATTATAAATTGATCTGTCGACCGAACTGTTATTTTCTCGGCAGTGTTATTAACACCGATGTTTTCCGGGACAGTAACTCATTTGCATTCTAACTATGTCTCTAAAATTATTTTTAGTTATTTCGATGATTCCAAACCAAAAATTGAGAATAATATAGTTCAATTAAGGTAGGCTTTTCTAGGGTATTATATTCTACCCCCCTTCAAATAAATTCGTCCTCGAATTTAAAATAAATACATACCTCAATGCTAGAATAGGAATGGATACTTGTCCTTCATGTCTTGCTCACTCTCCCATGTGCACTCCTCCATTGTTTGGTTCCTCCATCGTCTGGTTCCTCCATCGTCGGGTTCCTCCATCGTCGGGTTCCTCTAAAGCACTTTTACTATTGGGATTTCTTTGTTTCTCAGTTGCCTGACTTGTCGATCCACTATTTTCACTGGTAACTCCTCAAATGATAAGTCTTCGTTAATCCCAATTTCTTGTACCTCCAATACATGCGATGGATCAGATACATACTTCCACAACATAGAGATATGGAACACCGGATGAACATGGTTCAAATTTGGTGGAAGAGCCAATCTGTAAGCCACATTGCCAATCTTCTAGAGTATCTCAAATGGGCCTACAAATCTTGGTGACAGCTTACCTTTCTTCCCAAATCTCATAACACCTCTCATTGGTGAGATCTTAAGAAAGACATAGTCACCAACTGCAAAATGGATATCCTTCCTCTTTGGATCGGCATAACTCTTCTGTCTGCTGAAAGCGGTCTTCATCTGATCTTTAATAATAGGCACATTTTCCATTGTCTCATTTATCAACTCTGGTCCCTCTAACTATTTCTCCCCTGGTTTCACCCAACACACTGGAGATCTGCATTTCCTCCCATATAGTGCTTCATAAGGAGCCATTCCAATAGAAGAATGATAATTGTTGTTGTAGGAGAACTCAATCAATGGCAGATACTGATCCCAATTATCTTTAAAATCTAAAACACATAACTGCAGCATATCCTCCAATGTCTGGATTGTCCTCTCTGACTGTCTATCAGTCTATGGATGGAAAGCTGTACTGAACCGTAACTGGTTACCCATAGCCTTCGAGAACTTCTGCCAAAACCGAGAAGTAAACTGTGTACCTCTATCCAATATGATCATCAATGGCACTCCATGAAGATGTATGATCTTGTCCACATACAACTGTGTATACTGAGCTGCAGAGTAACTGGTCTTCACTTCCAGGAAATGAGTAGACTTCGTCAATCGATCTACAATAACCCATATGGAGTCATAACCCCGTGTAGTCCTCGGTAAACTAACTACAAAATCTATAGTAATTTGTTCCCATTTCCACTCTGAAAACTCAATCTCCTGAAGCAAACCAGATGACTTCTAATGTTCAAACTTAACCTGCTGACAGGCTAAGCATGAAGAAACAAATCGAGCTACATCCCTCTTCATACCAGGCCATCAATAAACATCTCTAGAATCATGGTACATCTTGGTAATTCCTGGATATACACTATATGAAGAATAATGAGCCTCTCTCATAATCTGGTCCCATAGCCCATCAATATTAGGTACACATATTCGCTTCCCACACTTCAGTATATCATTCTCTATAGTGAACTTTGCTGCCTTACCATTCTGAACATCTCCCTTTATCTTCAGAAGATATGGATCCCTATCCTGTGTCACCTTAATATCATCAATCAACTGTGGCTTAACCCAAAATTGGGCTATCAGAGCCTAGTTACAATCTTGGGATCCCAAATCCAACTCTACATCCATATCAGCTAACTCCTTCATCTCACGGATCAATGGTCTCCTGAAAACTAAAATGTGAGCTAGACTGCCCATAGACTTCTAGCTCAGTGCATCTGCTACAACATTAGCCTTGCCCGGATGGTAAAGGATCTCACAATCATAATCCTTTAGCAATTCAACCTATCTGCACTGTCGGAGATTCAGATCCTTCTGCTGGAATATATACTGCAAACTCTTATGATCAGTATATATCTCACATTTAGACCCGTATAAATAATGTCTCCAAATTTACAGTGCAAATACCACCACTGCCATCTCTAAGTCATTTGTCGGATATTTCACCTCATGCTTCTTTAACTATCGAGAAGCATAAGCAATCACTATCTGGTTGAGTAAATATGCCACACCTACTAAAACAGATTTGATTGATAGATTCTGACGTGGGTTACATGCTTCTCTTCACAGTGCCCTAGTAGCTGTGGAATTTACTTCACTGACGAAATCAATTGATAAGGCAATACAAATTGAGACAACATATAAATTAGAAAGAGAAGAATGGGAACAGCGAAGGAAAAGCATAATGGACATATGGAAAAAGAAGGGAAAAGGAAGTTCACAGTCCAGATCACTAGAAGCAAGAGCAAGAACCAGTCAGAGTCAACATACTAGGGACATAGACAAGGATAGAATAGAAACACTATTGAGCCTACTGCATCAGGATATTCTCATGGTACTATGAAATTAGCACCACCAGTATCAAATTTTCAACATGTGCTATTTGTGGCAGAAAACACAGTAGAGAGTGCATATTACAGACAGGTGCTTGTCTAAAATGTGGTCAGTAAGGTCATTTCATCAGAAATTTCCCTATGTGGGGCGACAGACCAGCTACCACTATTGTTTCTCAACCTACAGTACATAGGGTCAAAATGAGAACAGAGGATCAGGAGGTAGATGCAGAAGGCAAGGTTAGAGTTAGAGTACTAATCAGGATCCAGTAGGATGAGGTCAAAATAAAGTTTTTGCAGTAAATCCATAGGAAGCTCAGAAGTTAAACACCATGATGATAGGTATGATTTCTATACCGCATGAATCAATACAAATATTATTTGATTCTAGTGCTACACACTCTTTTGTTTCACCATATTTTGCTAATAAATTGGGTAAGAAGAAATAGTTAATGCATATACCTCTAGAAATAACCACTCATATGGATGAGAGTATTGATAAGCAATATGAATATAGAGGGTGTGAAATAGATATTAAAGGTAGGAAATTACCAATAGACCTTGTAGAATTACCTGTGCTTAAATTTGATGTGATATTGGGTATGGACTGGTTAACAACTCATCATGCAGTTATTGATTATTACAAAAAGAAGATTGAATTTCAGCTAAAAGGGCGAGATAGATTTGTGTATTAGGATGATAGATGTGATATCCGATTCAAGTTAATATCAACTTTTGGAGCGAGAAGACTTTTGCGGAAGGGTTGCATGGCATACTTAGCGAATGTACTGGAGACCAGTGCAACTCCTAAAAGGATAGATCAAATCTCAATTGTTAATGAGTTCCATGATTTTTTCCTAAGGATTTGCATGGGTTACCACTAGAAAGGGAGATAAAGTTTTAGATAGATGTTTATCTAGGCACAGATCCTATATCAAAACCCCCTTATCGGATGGCTCCTTCAGAATTGAAAGTACAACTGCAAGAACTATTAGATAAGGGGTTTATTTGTCTAAGTAGCTCACCATGGGGAGCACAGAAGGAGAAAGTGAAAGTGGCAGAGTCAAAGTGGAGTTTAAAGCGAAGAATTGGTTGGAAATTTTGGAGTTGATGGATACCATTTTTTAGAAGTGAAATATCTGGTTGTTTTGATAATTGAAGAGCTAAGATAATGATGCCAATGCCACTAGGAACGGCTTTACACCAATTGAACTCAGTGCTACCTATTAGTCAAGTTATGGACTCAGTGGTGATTAATGGGTTTTCACCATTGTTAGACATGGTGAAACTACAGAAGAAAGATGATGATTTGAGAGATTGGGGTTGTGTACTTGTGAATGAATTGAACTTAAAGTATGTCCACAGGAAATTATTTGAAAAAACTGACATGGTTATCTTCTAGTAATTGAATTTGTAGTTCAGTACTGATATATGATAAAAAGTGAAAATAAAAATAAAAATGAGAGGTATTACAAACTTTTTAAAATAATTTAATGAAATTTTTAATAGAATGACGATTTAGTCTAACGGAGATAAAACAAAGGGACTACTTAGTATAATTTTAAAAATGCAGGGACTATTGAGTATAATTTGAAAAAATATAGATACCCTAGAGTAATTATGTAACACCCATATTTTTAATTATTTTTTAAAATAATATTTTATTGATAAATAATAATTATTTTAAGAATATTTAATGAATATAAAAATATTTTAGGTTTATATTATTCTATTTTAAAGAAGATATATTATTCAGATCTGGTTTCAAATTTTAAAAATATAATAAACTATAGTATTATTTTTTCTTTTAAATATTAAAGACTTTTATGAAAATTTTTAAAAAGGATTTAATTGAAAATGTAAAAATATATATATGTTGTTGGGAAGGTTCAAACATAGGGACTTGGGAATGGTGAGAGAAATCTTTTACCACCAGGTCACCTCCATTTTCTTTCTTTGTTAGTTATACACTAACAATATATTTAGTGTATGGTAAGAGAAATCTTTTACCACCAGGTCACCTCCTTCTTCTTTGTTAGTTATACACTAACAATATATTTATTTATGTGTGTGCTTGGTTTTTTAATATATATATATGTGTGTGTGTGTGTGTGTGTGTTAGATCGAAACCACGTCTTTTAGGTAGGGAAGAGTGGTGCTTACCACCAGGCCAATCCACTTTCCTACTAACTATTCTTCAAGATTTATATATATTATAAAAGTTTTAATAAAAAAATCTTTATAGGGTGACATGGACAGTTTTTATTAGGGGAAAAGAAAGGGACAGCCAATGAGAGGCTGCCCTATTGGTGAGCTAGATATGTGAATGGAAAAGAGAAAGAGAGAGAGAGAGAGAGAGAGAGAGCGATTGTGGTGGTCGAACCACCTCCGGCCACCACTAACCTTCACCGCCGCTACCAAAGCCAAACCAATTCTTCGACAAACACCTAGGAAGAATTGACAGCTGAAATCGACGAAGAATGCTAGTGAACGCACTGTTTAATGCATTTCTAGCACCGCAAGCTTTAGACCACATTTTCGATCGATTTCAGTGTTCGTTTAGGTGATTTTGGCCTTATTGGATCATTATTGTCCCAACTTCATTTTGATACTAAATTTTCCTCTTAAACTCATCAAAATGGGAGATCAAAAAGTGGATGACCAAACCTTTAAGGGCGAATTTCTGCGAAATAATAATATGTACTGGTGAGTGGAGGGTATATTTGAATTCCTGATGTCAAGGCATTCCTAACAGTATGAATTCTGACATCTAGGGCAGCTGGCCATAGTGGCTCCAACAGCAAGTGGGTAATAGCTTCATCTTAATTCTCTAACTAGTATTCTGACTCTAGTTTGATCGGATTCCACGTAGGGAAAACCAAAGCCCTCAAATTTTATTTTGATATTTGATTTCTTGTATCGATTATGGTCAGACTAATTATATTTTGGCTATGTATGTATTCTTAGAGTTATTTAATATATATATATGCTCTTTATTATATACGAGGAACATTTTTGTACGATTCAATTTTTATTTTAAATTGAAAATTAAAATATGTATATAACTGAATAAATTAATTTTATAATTTTATAAATGAAAGATGGTAAATTACTTTAGGTATATATTATATATACGTGTATATGCAAATTAAATAATTAAGTTTTAATTGAATATTTGGGTTGATTTCTAAGTTTGGAAGTCTTTAAAGGGTCAAATGAGTTGATGTGATTAATTAATAGCTACGTGGACCTAATTCCCCTTTACAGAATATCTAAATCTAGGAATATATTAAGAGGGATACGTAGGCAACCTTCAGGTGCGGTCCGATATTTTAGATTATAATTGATTATGATTTATGTTGGTATTGGAGATCCAAAAAGGATCATTGAATTGTAGTTGGTTGATGTGGATTACTTAGAAGTGTTATTTCTTCTATTATAACTAAGGAATGTTTTAGCTTTAGGAGAGATCCTACTAAAATTTTGGTATAATAATTAGAGCAATTTAGGTATTCTATGCTTTTTCTTAGCTATCAATTTTGAGATGGCTCTAGTGAGAGTGCTAGTTGGATTGTCATCGCATTGTGGGTGGTACTTCCTAATGTATTTTCCTGCTTTATGCATCATGTTCATTACTCAGCATTTTGACATATGTTTGTTTAATTATAATGCGTGTTGCATACTATTTGTGGTTGTTGGATGGGAATGGGATGATACAGGACCACTTAGGATAAGATTATGATTATGATATGATGAGTATGTTAGTTGATGAGCTATAACTGATGTATGAAGGCTTGGGGGCTTACTCATCGTCTGACGCTGCTACTAGTCGGGTTGGAGCTACTTGGTTTAGTCCAGAGATGGTTGAGACCCTATGTTTGGACATAAAAGATAGTATTTAGAATTAGAGAACCAGGTACAGGGATCAACTCCCCATATTGAGATTTAGCATAGTTCCTGCGGACTAATTCTCATAATTATTTGATTATGTGATTACTTGTTTGTTTGACATGCTTCATGAGCATTCTTCATAGTAGAATCATTAGCTTGTACTAGGTTATATATTGATCAGTATCACCCACAGCAGTCGAGATGCGTGCCCATGTCTTCTGTTACTTAGCAGTGTAAATACTTTTATTAAACTCAGTTATGTATTAATTTCATATTTGTTGTAATTAATTTTAGAACTTTGCATGATTGATGTTCTGTTAAGCATAAACATGTTATGATATTGATAATGTTTTGATGGATGTGGTAGCTCTGATAGGCAATATCACATCCCAAAATAAGAGATGCGATAGTCCTAAGGTATAGGTAGGCTTAAGGACATCAAAAATCCGTAGAACACACCAATCTAACCTGTGGCAATAACAAAACCATATCTATAGCCATCCACAAATCCAAATCATAAACATCATCAACCTGTAATATGATGATATAACCATCAAAATATAATCAACTTATTCACTATGGATCAAAGACAAATAAGATCATCTGTTCAAAATAAACAAGTGATAACCCAAAAGAATATTATAACTATTCAACTATTATGGAGCTTTAAGAGGATTACATCTCAATTAATAACAAAATATATCCAAAATGAACATAATATATACTTCCAAATAGCTTCTTGGAGAAAGAAGTCAAGAAGCTTTATCTTCTGTCTCTTAACCGACGACTCTAACACTTAAAAACCATAATAGAAGGAGGGTGAGCCTTCAACTCAATGAATTATGCATATGTCATACCTAAGGTTCAGAATCATATCAAAGGTTTAGAGTATTGTCTTTATCCATATATATATATAACAAACAGAGTTCATATTATAGATATCAGAATATATATAATCAAAGGTCATATACGTATCATAATCAAAATCAGAGATAATAATACTGAGGTTAGAAATCAAAGGTCAGAAGTACCTACAAAAAATAGCACATCACAGATACATATGTATGTACGGTAAGTAATGTAGATGTCAGAACAACAGAAAAATAGAACATGAGTCTAACGATATCCATAAACTGAATAGGAGTACTATAATGTCCATACAGAGTACATGTGCTTGCGCTAACACAGGCCTAGAGAAACTATGTCCCCTCTAGGAAGGACTCTGATACTTTGACTCTATCAATCAAGTCACTGGTATACACAGTCCTATGATTTATCCCGCATAGGGAAGGCATTCTTACAATAATATCTACTCAATTCAAAATTTAAGTATTTGCAATAGAGGTTCTTATCAATCAATGAATTATATAACAATAAACATTTTAGATTAATAGATATATATAATAATAATGAGTTGGTTCCAAAGAAATGGGTAACAATTCCAACTCGAAAATCATAACAATAGCAACAAAAAGTAAATAGTCAAACAACATTGATTTCAAAGGATTTAACAATTTGGCAAATACATAGATATGCTCAAAATGAAATTTAAGTCAATTTAACAGAAGAAATATGTATACATATATAAATATATACAAAGTACATATACATGACTCACCTCCACAAGCAACAATCCAAACCGAAGCCTAAAACCTTCTATCAAACTCTAAATCAACTCAATTATACTTAATACTCTAAGCCTAGCACATTATAACAATTCACAAATTTAGTATTTTCCTTACCCAACATTATCCATATCAAATTCCTGCAATTAGAGACTCTATAAAGCTTCCTTAGATATTTCTTAAACTTAATTTAACCATTATTCTTAAATTTAATTTAACCATTTTCAAAGAAAATTATGGAAGAATAGAAAAATTGATACTATTCACGTTATTATAAACCATTTGTCCTAATTCTTCCAACAAGCAAAATCTATGGCCATAAATGCATATGACTGTCACGACCCAACCCGGAAGTAGCGACGGTCCTAGGGTACGGGTGATGCATAAGCGACCAGTACCACGAAGAACCCAAATTAACTATCTATATGGCATGCATTACAATAACAAGCTCATTATAGCTTGATAAATTCATAAAAATTTGGGCAGCATCTCCTTTATATAAGGAGTATACCCAACTGAAAACATGCAAATAAAACACTTCTAATAAACATTTCACCAACTATCTCCAATCAATGATCCCTTTGGATCTCCAATATCAACTCAACTCAAGCATCTTTGCATATCCATCAATATCCACAGATATAATATTTCATAAATATATTCACAATATAATTCTTATATAAAACTATAAAAATGCAAGCACAAACATATATGTATACTACTCTTAAATTTTCAGTACCATGAAATTTCTATACTATACAGTTATTTACATATACTTTTGGAATTTAGAATTCTACATAAACAACTATTACTATTCCAAGGCGGAAGTATGGATTGCCGATGGAATGAGTGCCTCACTGCAGACCTGAAAATATTAACCACTGAAGGGGGTGAGTATAAAAATACTCAGTGAATCTGAATGTATATAAATGCAGTAAATGATCATGGAACAATGGATAATCATATGTAATTTGGAAATTCAATATAAAATAATAAATGGGTAATAAAACAAATATCTATTTACTTAACAATATATATAAATATATAACTTTATAAAATAGTAAATGGATAATAAAGTAAATATCTGTATAAATAACAATATATATATAAACATATAATATTATAAATAAATAATATTATTATTAACTGTATATTTATATATATAACTATCTGTAACCATGTTACTATAAGAATCTCTGTAATCATCTAGATACTATTCAAATCGGTATCCAGATCCATATTCATTTAATACCCGTGAAAATATTCATATATAATATAATATCAAATAAAGAAATATTAAATATTCAATGAATGAGTCAATGCACATATGATATAA
>CANXYC010655824.1:0-12358 GCA_948193065.1 Aleurites moluccanus | reverse complement strand
AAATAATTTAAGGAGAAATTAAATTATTAATTAAATTATTTCTTCTTAAATTTTTTAATACAAATACAAAATTCATTTTCATATTTTTGACAAATTTAAAAATAAAAAGTAAAAAATATTTTTTAAAAAATATTTTTATTTTTTATTTGTTATTTTTTAAAAAATAAAATAAAAATATTTTTAAAATATATTTTTTAAATATTTTTAAAAAATATTTTTATTTTTAAATTTGTCAAAAGTATGAAAATATATTTTTTGATCCTAAAAAAAATTTAAAGGAAAAATAGAATGTAATTAATTAAAATTAAAGGGTAAGGACATTTTTTTTTTTTATTATCATTGTAAGGTTGACTAATAGTTGACTAACGATAAAATTAAACGGAAGAGTGTAGTAGTATATTATGACATTCGTTAGGGAGAAGTTAATATATTTTTGAAAGGTTAGAAAGGATCTAGTGTATTGGGTCATTCTACGGAAAGAAATTATAATTAACCCTAAATTCAATTAAAACCTTTCTAACCAATCCACAGCCTTCCGCTGTAGAAAATACCTAATGAAGGAGATATTTGAAAAGAATTCTACATTAAGATAGAATGGTCAAATGATTTAACCATAATAATATATTCAAATCAGAGAATTATGTGATCAAACTTAAGGACAAAGCTTCAGAAACTGTAAAGATACTACCCTCCTTTAATTCTTTTTATTTAGAAGTTTATGTATCTTGTAAGTCGATAATCTTATCAATATAGGTTCTATTAGAACTAAAATTCAATCATATTTTCTCACCAATATCAAGAATAGCTTCAGCTTCAGCTCTAAGAGTTATAGAAGATAAATATGACTCTTTTACCTCAGAAACCAATTTGTTTCAATTTCTTATATCTTCATCAGATAATGACTCATCAACAACAATCTCAGAATGACATGAGAGCTGTAGAGACACCCCTTATTAATGACGATGTCTGTGAAATCTGCTTTGTCTTTTTTCTAATACCTTTTTTCTTCGAGTCTTGAACATATGATTTTTGTGATTTAATAATACAAATACACTATACTTTTTTCCTTTCTTTGAATAAGTATCACCACTTAAGACACTTTTTTGCTTGCCATTAGTTTCCATATGGTGGACATCGTTAGAAGAGTTGTAGCTAGGATCATCCGTTACATAGCCCCTAAGTTGACAAGATAGAGGCTCATTAGAAATAGGGGAAAATTGCTATTGGAGAATATTGACTTGCAATAGCAGATAGTTGTGGAGTTTCTTTATCTACAGACTCAAAGATATCTGATCTTGAAAATGTAGATGGCCCATTGACTTCATGCTCAACTAAAGGCCCTAAAAACAAATCCAAAAGGCCCAATGTGGAGTCAAAATGATGTTTCAGGACATCTTCAATTAAAGCATCTTCAGAACTTTTTGAATTTGAAGATAAAGTTAATTGGATAGCTACTATCTCTGCACAAGGCTTTCCGTGAGATGACCAACACATAAGATTTTCAAATTTGAATTTGAAGTTGGAGATGAGGTGACATCATGAAGGATACCATCCAATGACACAGAGAGGAGGCCTTATGGACATTGTTCTTCATAAGGAGTAACATCAATATCTTCAGGAGCTAAAAATTCATCGTTTGTATACGGTTTGCTAAAGGAGTCTTAGAAGCTGATATAAAAGGGCTATGTGAAGATGATGATACATGAAAAGATGGAAACCAGGGTGTAGGGGGGAGAGTTGTCCTCATGGTCATGTAATGAAAAGCATGTGTTTGTTACCTCTTCTACTACACGGATTATAAAAGCTTTCCCTGAAATGGAAGCTTTCACTGATATGTTCATGAAATTTGGAATGGGAGTGAAGATTTTCATTCTTGTAGCATCAAAAGCTCTTTTTTCCCAAAGTGGAAGTATATAAAGTTATGAGAGCTCACCATATAAGAGAAAGTCATTGGAAGAAATCTGAAGACCAAGCATGGAAAGGAACCCCTTCACATCTAGGCCAAACAAACCTTTTATTACATATATCTGAAGGCTCCTATTTTTTTTGACAAAGACGAACTAATTGCTCAACCAATCTGAACCTCCTTCCAACAATTTATTTATTTCACGAGTGGAAAACAAAGTTAAAATAACTAAATTACCTCCCTTTGGTCTGCAATATCCTCCAATAAAACCTTTTAATTATAAGTTAGCTTGAATAAGGTTGATATTTTCTGGAATTTTGGCTTCAGCAACGAGGCTATGATTGAGTCATTCACATTCTTTTTCATTATGAACATATTCCATATTAACAAATGGGGGATCCTTAATGACGTTTTTATAATCTTTAGGCTTTTCCTTAAAACATTTGTTAGAATCAACAAATTGAGAGGAAGAGTGGTATTGATTTTTGCATATTTTACTTTGATTTTGTAATCTCATATCCAACAGCCATTTGTTTTTCTGATAGTTTTAGTGTCAACTTCTTTAGAGAAACTAACAGAGCCATATCTTTCACTAACTTTGTTGAGTCTCTTAGGAGTGAATACATATGTAACCTTCCCATGCCATTCAGAAATCTTTCGAAAATCAAAGATGAACCGGTTGAGAGAAATATTACCAACGATGAGATTGAGCAGATTCTTCATGAATCTTTTTTTACAAAGGATTCCTCAGCATCACCCGTAGTCAGGCAACAAGCTTACATAAAATTTGATTTGTAAATTTGATGGTTGGTCTAGTTGAAGGTTAACTTATTGTAATTAAATTCAAATGTGAACGAGATTTGATATGATAAAATTTAATTCTACATTATTTAAATTATTAAAAAATCACAAAATTTAAATTATTCTTCTTAGAAAAAATTAATTATTAGTGATTAAACCCAAAACTTGATTTGATCCAAATCCACTCAAGTTCAGAATAAAACTACCTTAACAAAGAAAAAGACTCAATAATAATCTAATTGAATTTATTTAATTTTATTTCTCTGTCATCTCTAAATAATATTTAATAATTATAAAATTATTTTATTCAGTGTTTAAATCTTGAAAATACACTCCATTTATGAATTTCCCGTGTAAAAAAATATTATAAATTAAATAATAATGGTTGTAAATTTCGTGAAGTTGGAATGGTGAATTTAGATAGGAGATGCCTTGTGGGCATTGCAACAATAAGTAGAAACGTGACAGGTCAGTGGTGGAGTATAAGACGAGGAAGAAACCGGCTGGCCCTATCTTTCACCCGAACCAATGCTTTAATCCGCCACTTTTGTTTTTCCATACAAAGATTTTTATTTTTGGAAAAATTACATATTCAAAGTATATTATTTTAATTTTCGATAATTTTTTATGGGATAATTTTTAAAATTTTTAAAAATAATTTCATATAAATATTTTTAACAATTTTCTGATTATCAAAATACTGATTTACAATTTTTATCTCTCTTAATTTGCAATTGTTCAACTATATTTAAAATCTTATTTAGGTATTCAATTTAGAAATTTTTTCTTGTCTATTGCTCAACTTTGGAGATTTTAGATTTCAAAATTGAGATATTAATCATATCAGAAAATTATTCAAACATTAATATAGTAGAGGTTTTAAAAGTTGAAACACTAGTGTAATTTTTCCTATTTTTTAATTTTTAATTTCATAATTTTTTATTTTAAATTTAAAACACGCTCTATTATAACTCATGCTCCAATTACAATGTATAATTTCCTTTGCATGACTTATGGACAATCTAATATGATGACGATTCAAATTTAATGATAGCCTAATTCATAAATTATTTTAAACCATTAATTATTCGACTCAAAAGATGATTCGATCAATAATGACCCACTTAATTAATGACCCAATCCACTTAATTAATGACCCGATTCAATAAGACCCAATAATGACTTGAACCCAAAATTATCTGAATCTGAATTTGAGCCAAATCCAAAATAACCAACTCGAAATCGATTGAATCTGCCCGTTTGCCATCTATACTCAGAGCGTATGTTTGAAGGGAGCAAGAGAGAGAGAGAAAAAGAGATCAAATCAAGAGAAGCAAAGAGAGAGGGAGAGGGATATAGCAGCAGTATCAGTAAACTCAGACTAAAACTACCAAATATCATCATCTTTCCCTCTTCTAGGTGAGCTCAGAGGTATCGGCGGTGACAAGTATCAACGATGGCAACTGCAGTGGTGAGTAGAGAAAAAATTTCACCACCGCCACCTTTCGTCTCCGATTCCGACCGACTCCGTCATCCGAATTCGATGAAATTGGCAAATTCAAATTGTGAAATCCATCAGGAGCGAGATCGAACAAATAGGTAGTTGCTTGTTCTTTAATTTTTGAGAATTTTAATTTCAAATTTGTAGCATTCTTCTTCTTAGTTTTGTTTTTCTGTAGATATCATAATTTCTTTTTTACTGATTTTTTTTTCCTAATTTAAGGTTTAAGAGGAAATAGAGAAAAAAATATGTGGGGATCTTGAAGTTTGTGGATATGGTACAAAGCTCAGGGCAACTTCTGCCATGAGAGAAGCATCAATTGCCTTGGATAATTTTTTTTTAATTAATTCTTTACGTACTTCTCATGCAAACCAAAGATAATTTTCCATTCTTACGATTAAAAAAAAAGAGTATTGTTCGAGTTGTGTTAAGGCAAGAGACTTGGTTGGCATATGATGCTTGCAAGTAGAATTGTTAATTGGACTGAGCTATTATGAAGTCCGAAGTGTTTGGTTCGAAACTTTTGGGTTGAGTATCATATGAGTTTGAAAATTAATTTTGAGCATGAATTGAATTCGAATTCAACTTAATTTAAATAAATTTAACCCAAATAATTTGAATCCATTCATATATATATATATATATATATATATATATATTATTAAACTTCTTGTTCATTTATATATTTTTCATAGTGATTATATTAAAATAAATTCATATATTAATGATTTATATTATATGTGTATTTATTATTTTATTTTTACTAAATACATATATTTACTTGAAAATATTAAATTCATAATTATAAGATAATACTTAATAGAAATAAATTTAAAATTTTAATTTAATAAATAAAAGATAAATTATCAATAATTAGCTAAATATAAATAAAAATACAAGAAAAATAATTCAGATTGAATATGATAATCAAAATATCTTGGGCTGAGTTTGAATTTGGATCTAACCTGATCCGACCAGCTGGATTTACAGTCCTACTCATAAGTGGCAGAATAGTATAATATTTTATGAATGTAAGTAACTAAGACAACCATGTGAAGCAGAGCTAATATGCCTACCAGTCTCCCATCATTTGCAGCAAATGATATGATTATATATACAGTAAAACCTTTATAAATTAATATAATTGTGATTTATAAATTTTATTAATTAAAAATATTAATAATTTATTAATTAAAAATATTAATAATTTATTAATTTAAAAAAATATTTATAATTTAATAAATATATATATTTAATTAACTAAAAATTTATTATATTTTATTAATATTTTAATTAATTTAATATAAATTAAATAAAAAAAAATATAATCAATTAAATATGAACTAATTAAAATAAAAAAATATGACCAATTAAATATAAGCTAAATAAATTGAATAAAAAATATGTGATAAATTGAATATGAATTAAATGAAATAAAAAAAATTGAGTATAATTATTTAGATTTTAAATAATTTTTAGAGTCATATATTAATAAAATACATATCATATATATAATATTAATAAATTATTAATTTATAATATGAATAAGATTATATAAATATATAATGATTTTAAGAAAAATATTATTTTATTAATTTATCAAAATTATTAATTTAATTTATTAATTTAAATTATGATTATAAAAAATTATTATATAATAAAAGTTATTAATTTATTAAGTATTAATTTAGAGATATTTTATTTTAGAATTAATCAAATTAATGGATAATAGTATATTCCTTTTATAGCTAAGTAAGCTTATCTTATCACTCCAATCATAAGTTCACCAAATCCAACACAAATGATAATTTAATTACTAGGAATGTGTAGTGCAGAATAATTGGATAAATTCTTTTTTGGTTTTATTATATAGATAGATAGATAGATAGATATAAAGTAATCTTTTTATTGTTTTTGAATGAATGAATGATTGAATGAAAGTAATATTTTTATTCTTTTATTTTAAACAAATAATATAAATAAGTTAAATTTATTTTTGTGCATGCGCTGCAAAAAAAAAAAAAAAAAAAAAAAAAAAACTTTAAGGCTGTGGTGATAAAAATAATTAAGTTACTATATCTTTCTGCTAAAAAAATTAAAATTCAAAGATTTTATAGTAAAAAAATAAATAAATATATTGACAGTAATTTTTCATATTATTATTATATATTAATATTTTAGCTATTTTTATGTTGTTGTTTTATATTAATTAATTTTAAGAGAAATAATTTTATTCCTAAAGTTTTTACTATTAATTTCATTGTTTATTATAGTGATGAAAACTGAATTATATGAACCCTATTCAATGTAATTTTAAGGGACTCAATCCGAAACCTCCAAAAAAAAAAATAACAATTAAAGTGAATTCAACACGAAATAATCTAATTCCAATTCATTTGATATGATATGTGAGTCATTTTTAATTTTAATATTTTAACAAAAAAAGTTCACAAAATACATCTAATAATTAGAAATAATTTAGACAGGCATGAAACCACATACAGACCCATGATTGCAAGACAAAAAAAGTTAGATGCTTCTACATATTTAATTTAGTGATGAATATATTTTTAATTTGAGTTATTCGAGTCTTCTCTTCTAATTATAATAAAAAACAAGAATTCAAACATCAACAGTATAATTATCTAACTTCTTTAAATTCAACATTAATTAGTATTTAATTGATGTGCTAATGATGAAAAAAAAAAATTATGATCATGGCAGGCCGCAATTAGAAGTTCAACGATTGTGATTATCAATAAGTTTAAACAAGGATTATATAATTAATTAAGAAAATGTTAGGTAGTTCATGTGAGGAATTAGTTTCGGCTGAAATTACTCATTATTCATATGATAAAATTCCATGTGATGATACATTTCATAATGGTGTTGAAAAGTTGCTTTTGACTTTAATCAACACCAAATATTCTAAACATAGTTTGACAATATGTACAGTTAGCCAATGAATTATTGGATTTTTTGGATAAATTAATTCCCTCTGTTTCTTATTCTTTGCAATGTAATTAAGTAAGTATTTAGATCTATTTAAAATAAATATAAAACGTCATTTTTAAGTTGAAAAATATTAAATTATTTTTTGAATGTTTAAGTAATTAATTTAAAATGTCATTTTGAAACTTAAAAATAAAAAAAAAATATATTATACATAAATGACGTTTTCGAAACTCTATTTTAAAAATAAAAATTATATCCAAACACTTTCTAAATATATCATTAATTTTCTACATTTCAATCTGATAATAAATTTACATTCAAATCTCATTTTTCAAGTAAATTTAGATGTATTATTTCATAAAAAATAATAGTATTTTTTCCTTCATAAATAATAGTTTATATTTCTCTTTTAAAATATAAAAAAAATATTTTTTAATTAAATTTATTATTAAATAAAAAAAAAAGAGTTTTGTTATACTTACAACTAATAACATAATTTTAAAATAATTAATATTATTGTAATTAAAATAAGAGAAAAATAGAAAAAAAAAATTTTAAATTTTTTTGTATTAAAACAAAAATATACTATTATTTGTAGATAAAGATAGAGTTTTTTTTTTTATGTCAAATTTAGGTATTCATCAAATTTCAAATACATATGTAAACAATTCCTCTAAAATAAATAAAGATAGTTGAATATGTGAGTGAATTTCTTCTCCGTTTCCTACTTCAAACGTGTCATGCTTTGCATATTTCATGGTGCTTGCATTGCAATAATTTCCATCAGCATAATGTTTCTAACTTTCTATTCAAACTTTAATGCATAATAATAATAATAATAATAATAATCATCCATAATATGAGGACAGGTATATATAAGGATATCTTTTTTCTATATAAATAAGTAAATAAAAGGTAAAAAAAAAATCTTACTTTTAAAACATCTATCTCTTTACATTTTTTTTATTTTTTCATTTTATCTACTATAAGCTCACTGATTTAAGCATCAGAATTTTCTCACTAGAACAAGTATGATAAATCTTTGATCTGCTGTTTTTTCATTTCATGATACAAACTCGATTTATAGGAGTAGTACGCCTCAATTTCAGGTATATATCAGAAAATTTATTTACCATCAATAATAATAATAATAATAATTTTGTGCTTATAGTTTAATCCTTGTAGAATTCAAATTCTAAATAATAAAATATTGATAATAAGAAATAATCAAGGGAAAAAATTGAGGCTGAAAGGATTTTGGTGAAGAAGGGTTTATCTTGTGGTTAAAGCAACAGGATTCATGCATGAACATAGCATAAATGTACACCGCACAATACGAAACTAGTGACGGTAATGGTGGCATGGTGAGATATTTGCTGTGTCACGTTAAGATTGAACTTCTTTTTTCCTTTTCCTTTCAAAATTTATTAAATAACTTCCAATCCTTCCTCAAGCAACCTTGTTATACATTCATTTTTCCAGTTTATATGTATGCAAATTATATCATGTTATCTATAACCCAAAAACAAGCTTCATTTCATTCATCATTTTACATCTTCTTTAATTTGCGTGTACTTGTTAATATAATTTATTATGCAAATTGAGTGGATGCAACGTAATTTAAAATTTTCTCAAGAGGGTAATCAATTGGATTGAAACAGAAAAAAACAAAAAATAGAAACCGTGTATAAAATTAACCCATAATCTTATTTCTAATGATAATCATATATAAAAGCAGAGGTGAAATGGATTGGGACATGTGGATTTAGTTTAAGTTACTTCGAGTTTATATCAATTTATATTTGAGTGATTTTGAACGTTATTCTTTTCATGCAATTTTAAATTAGATTATTTTAAATTGTGAATTATTTGAGTGACTTTGATTGTCAATTTTTTCATGTAACGTTATGTTAGATCACTTTAAAATTTGAAATTAGGTCAACTTATACATCGAGTTGATAATAATTTTTTTTTTTAAACTTATGAGTTTTAGGTTAAATTATATTTTTAATTTTATTAATTTTTTAAAATATTTATTTTTTAATAATATTTCAAATCAAACTAATTACATTTCGATTCAAATCAATCAAATTACTCTTACATTTCACAAATTAACTCTTAATAAATTTCAACTGATTTTGAATTTCAAACAAATTTAAACGGAATATAAAAAAAATTTATACGAGCAAGTTAATCTAGGCTAGAAATTTAGGGGTGACCATTATATATGAATAAAAATATTATTTGTATCTTATTAATGTGAATTTTTTAATTTTTCAATTTATTAACAGTATAGCATGCACGATATTAGGGAATAAAATAAATTAGAAAAAATAACCGATAAAGCCCACATACATAGCAAATGATCTTTCTTGGGAAATTATCCACAGTCCAAACAAGACGGAAGGTTGCAACATTAACTTGGATGTATTCGATCATATGATTTGTGAAAAAGCAACAAAACCAAAAAGTAGTTTTAGATTAATTTGAAATAATCTATTGGATTTAAAATGTGAACATTACTTTATCCAAATGTTTTTATAAGCATTCTTCACATGGAAGCGCATTGGCAAAGTGTAAAAACCATAAATGCAAGCTATCAAACGTACAAGAAAAGAGCTTTTCAGGAAAGAGCAAAAAACACTTCCATTAATAACCAAAGAAAAAATCACTACGTACTTTGCTTTCCTTTTGCTCTTCTTTTTTTCTAATTTTTTAATTCATGCAAATCCAACCCCAATAACTGAACCCAAAATCCTATAAATACCCTTCAAAACCCTTTCAGCTACACCATCACCACACACTTTCATCTCTTTCAAACGAAACGCAAAAAGAAAAAAAAAATGGAGAAAACACCTAACTCTTCTTTAATTCTTTCGCTTATCCTCGTCATTTTCATTTGCTCATCTTTAGCAACTGCATTACAATATAATGTAGTGAATTATGGGGCGAAACCTGATGGCAGAACTGACTCAACTAAAGCCTTTGTTACTGCATGGACACAAGCTTGTGGCTCAATCAAGCCTGCCACCGTTTATGTGCCACCAGGGAGGTTCTTTATGAAAAATGTGAAGTTTCAAGGTCCATGCAAGAACAACGCAATCTTGGTTCGTATAGATGGAACCCTTGTAGCTCCATCTGATTACCAAACTATTGGTAATGCTGTCAATTGGCTTTCTTTTGACCGTGTCAGCGGTGTTTCGGTTTCTGGCGGGATACTTGATGGCCAAGGTACTGGTTTATGGGCCTGCAAGGCTTCTGGCAAGAATTGCCCAGGCGGAGCCGCTGTAAGTCACTTACATGCATAAATTAAGAAATTGTAAAGTCATTTGGTGGATTTGGTTCTCAATATTATTTCGGTCTATTTAGCGTCTAATGAATAAAAAGAAGAAGGTATTATCATTAGTTTTTTTAAGAATTTTGCATGGTTAAATTGCTCCCATGAGAACCGTGATATTAATAATTAGTGTTGAAAAAAATAAATAATTTTTATAAGACACCACACTTATTTTTTATGAATCGCACACTTAACTGTTAAAAAGAGGACTCGAATCCGATATCTTCCCCATAATTTTGAGTGGTATCATTAAGTTAATATATAGTTCCTCATTTTTCAGTATATTTGCTTGATATATATAATATAAAAGATTAGGATTCAAACTCTAATAATATAATTTTTCTTTTAAAATTTTCAATGTAAAAAACAATTTTAATTAATTAATTAAGAATTTAAAGGTCAACCATTTACTTTAGCCTTAATTATAGTTTGTAATAATTAAGGTCAATCATATATACATATTAATAATGGCAATCCTTGCTTGTTGCGTGCAGTCGCTTAGCTTTTCCAATTCAAACAATATAGCGATCAGTGGATTGACTTCGCTAAATAGTCAATTGTTCCACATTGTCATCAATGGCTGCCATAATGTGAAAATACAGGGAGTCACTGTTTCTGCCTCCGGCCATAGCCCTAACACCGACGGAATTCATGTACAATTTTCAACTGGTGTCACAATCTTGAATTCAAGAATTAAAACCGGCGACGACTGTATCTCAATCGGTCCTGGTACCACTAACTTGTGGATTGAAAAAGTAGCATGTGGACCTGGCCACGGAATCAGGTAATTAATTAATAAAACATTCTTTATTCTTTGCACATGATCATCAATTAATTAATTGTATACTACTAATCAAAATTTGAAAGTTACGATTAATTAAACATTAATTTGTAATTATGCAGCATTGGAAGTTTGGGCAAAGACCTTAAAGAACTTGGTGTACAAAATGTGACAGTTAAAACTGTTATATTTACTGGTACTCAAAATGGGGTGAGAATCAAGTCTTGGGGGAGACCTAGCAATGGCTTTGTTAGGAACGTACTTTTTCAACATGCTGTTATGACTAATGTCCAAAATCCTATTGTGATTGACCAAAATTATTGTCCTGACAACGAAGATTGTCCTGGTCAGGTAATTAAGTTCAAAATAATTTTTTTTCCTTCAATTATAAATAGCTAAAAATTAGTAAAATCTAACTTTGATATATATTATTGTATTGAACAGCAATCTGGTGTTAAAATTAGCGATGTGACATACCAAGATATCCATGGAACATCAGCCACAGAAGTTGCAGTGAAGTTTGATTGTAGTAAGAAGTACCCATGCACTGGGATTAAATTGCAAGACGTGAAGCTGACTTATAAGAATCAACCAGCTGATGCTTCTTGTAACAATGCAGATGGAACAACTACTGGTTTCGTTCAGCCCTCGAGTTGTCTATAGGCACAGCTTGTAGAGCAAAGTGTGAATCATTATTGCATTCGAGGATCATGCTTGTTACAACTTGTCGTATATATTTGATACAAATTGAAATAGATTATGTGCAATGTCTTTATTGCTTGAGCCTGCGGCCTTTCCAGCACATTGAAGTTGCTTGGTGCCCGCCTATGCAATTAGATTGAAAATGGAAATTCTTTTCTATTATTTATGTGTATACAATGAAATTAGTATTTTATTAATTACAGGGAAAATCGCGATTTAATTCTTAAGGTTTAGCATAATTTCTATGGCTAATTATATATATATATATATATATATATATATATATATATATATATATATATATATATATATATATATATATAGGATAATATTTGAGATATGTCTTTTTTATTTTTTTTAATAGAGTTTAAATAT
>CANXYC010655763.1:0-12313 GCA_948193065.1 Aleurites moluccanus | reverse complement strand
ATAAAAACCCTATCAGCTGGGCTCCCAAAGTGTACAATGGACGAATGAATTTACTCTCATTGGGAAGAGCGTTTTATCCATAGGGTCATGGGTTTCAATCTCATAAGAAGCATATTGGTCACAAGACCATCAACATATATCATCACTCAATCGAATTTAACAAGCAAGAAGCATATGAACTTGATCCAAGAAAATTGATCAAGTCATTTACATTATACATATATATATATATATGGATGAACAAATATAAGGATACTTGGTCTTATTATTTCAAAGAACGATAATGAAATGAAATGTTCATACTTACATCTTACACAATTTCTCTTAAATTCCTTTAGCAATTTGCTCAACTCTAACTCTTTAATTAATTTGATTTCCTCTTCCTAAGAAATTTTTCAAATATTCAAAATTAGGGTTTTCTCCAAATCAATAATATTTAACATGATTTCTGAATATTTAACCATCTTAGGATCTCTATTCTTAATTCCCAACATCAATTTAATTTATCTCTTAAGGAAAAATCTGCATTTAATTCGGATTTACTGTTTATGTCACTATTCATGACAGTTCATAAATTCTGATTTCTCTAACATTAATTACCATTAATAACTTCAAATTGCTTGTAATAAATTCTATACACCTTATATTAATTATTCTAACCAACAGACTTAAATAAATCTAAAAGAAAATAATTTTGGAAGAAAATTTACCTTATTTCCTCAACACTGAAATTTCTGAGATTTCTTGCTTAAATATGATGATTTTTGCCTTATTATAGAATAATCTAGAAGTCTAATACATTAATTTGAGTATTAATGCCTTAGAAAATAAAATGGAACTAATCTGAGAATAGATTGAAATTAACGAAGAAAGAAGGAAGGAAAAATCGTGAAAAACGTTACTGGGTTGCTGGGGTTAAATAGACCACTGCCCCAGAGATCTCACTTGCCAGCTCGCCAATATTCCTCGGAAAAGCTACCTCGCACATGCCAGCTCGCCATTCCCAGCTCGTACTTCCCATCTCACCAAACTGATCCAGCAATGCCACTTTGCTAATCCAGCTCGTATATGTCACCTCGCATATGTTGCCTCGCCAAACTCTCTTCGCGAACTCTTCCTCACGGATGCCACCTTGGCAATGCCTCTTCGCCAACTTGCTTCACCTATCTCCCTCTTCGCCAAACTCTGCTAGCGAATTGCCACTTCGCACATTCCCTCTTCGCGTAATGCCACCTCGCCTTTCATCTTCGCCAAATCCTCTTTGCCTTATCCTCTTCGCCAAATCCTCTTCTCCTTTCCTCTTCGCCAAATCCTTTTCGCCTTTCCTCTTCACCAAATCCTCTTCACCTTATTCTCTTCGCCAAATCCTCTTCGCCAAATCCTCTTCGCCTTTCCTCTTCACCAAATCTTCATCGCCTTAACTAGATCCTACTAAGCTAAAACTCTTCCTTGGCAACTTAAACTTAACCAGCTCGTAAATATCTAAACTTCCTAATTCTTTTTGTCACTTAAAATAGACATGCAGAGGCTCAACACATTCAAAATTCAAATTATAAGAGCAACTACACAGACCATGGTGATTCTCCAAAGTCACCCAAACCTACTACCTTAAAATCCATCCGAACAGTCTTAAGAAAATCCACTCTCCACTGAGATATACTTATCAAAAAATTCTGAAATTTTACAGCCAATAACACAACACATAAAGAAACATTTTTTATGTTTATACCTTTGGCTCAAACTGTCTCAGTCATTCCCAGTAATTCCAAATAGATAGAGACTTCCTGCAAAAATACTCAACCAGACCAGTCCTGCTCAAAGAGACATAATTCATCACACACACAAAATTCTACCAAGCCATTTCACATTATTTCAGTTAAGACATAAACTCATAACTTTCATGTTTTACATTTTACCAAATTATTTCTCTAAGAACATGTAACTATCACAATTCCTGCAACTAGAATTTCTGATTTCCTCATAACATTCATATCCTTAATTAAATTTGAATTCATCAATTATACAATAAATAAAATATAACAAAATGACAGATATTACAATATGATTACTGGCACGAATGTGGACCTTTGATTATTGGGGTTATAGGAAACTTGATCAAGTCAAATGACAACTTGAAAACGCATTAAATGCTTCAAAGGTTCTTAAAATTTAATGTTAATGGAGAAGGATACCAATACATTATTCATAGTTGACATTTTAATTTTGAGTTGATGTATAATTGTATAAATTTACCCCAAACTATGCATCATATTGTAATTATACTATGTTTTTAACTTTTAGATAATTTTACCTTAATTTAAAATTTTAGTTGTAATTGTACCTTAAAAACTAAATTGGAGGGAAATGTGCTCACTTTTCTCTTCTAATTGGCACTTTTATGAATTAATTACACCCATTGTCCCTTAACTTATCTCTTATTTCATCATTGTTCCTAAACTTTGATTTGTTGCATAAAAATCTCAAAATAATAATTTTATTGCAACAATAGCCCCTTTTCCCATTTTTCGGCCTTCGTCTTGCCAGAAGTCCTATATGGAAATCTATTAATAATTCTTTAATATTACTTCACACTTTTTATGTCACACCCCAACTCCAATAATATGGCGGTCCTAGGGCAATAGTAGGCTTAAGGCCACCATAAACCCGTAGAACACCCATAACTTATATCTCATACATATCATATATCGATATCATACATAGTCATCATCAAGCATAGTCAACTTTATGAATCATATAATCATCATTCATGCATTTGGTTACATCACCATATGATTTTCTCTTGTTCCTTATCGATCAAAAGATGCAACCCACATCAATAAGGAACAAGAAACAACCCACAATGTCAATCTAGACATCAAAATAATATCATCCACACTATCTAACTACGGAGCTCTAGTATACTCCTCACATATATATAATTACATTAATACAAAATATGGTTCATCAAAAGAATTACATAGAGTCTTCTTGGAGAAAAGGATTATGAAACTTTGTCTTTTGTATTAACTCCCTATTAAGCTATATTATCACCTGAAATCCATAAAAGAGGAATGAGCCTTCAATTCAGTAAGATATAAAAATGCAATACATAGGTTAAGCCAAAGAACTTAGGTATAAAGGTATTATAGGATTATACTTGCAAAGAACATAAGTGCTCACAACTGAATAACACTATCAAACAAATCATAAGATAGAACTGTTATAATTATAATGCATCAGTAGTCTTGCTACCTTATCATGTCACATATGCTTGTCCGAGCATATGCCTAGAGCTCATGGCCCCCTCTAGGTGGAACATTGATAAAAATCCTATCAGTTGGGCTCCTAAAGTGTATATTGGACTAATGAATTTACTCTCATTGGGAAAAGCGTTCTATACATATGCATATCATAAGGTTATATAGCTTGGATTTCTCAAAAAATCATATTGGTCACAAGACCATCAACATATGAACATGAATTCATTCAAATTTGCAACTAGGTTTCATATGATCTTGGTCCAAGAAAGGATGACCAAGTTATTCACATCATTTAAGGTGATTTTATGGAATAAGTTATTTAAGGTGATTTTATGGAATAAGTTATTTAAGGTGATTTCATGGAATAAGTTATCATCAATTTAAGAACATCATGGAAAATTCATTGAATAGGCTAACAATACAACATTTCATAATATGGATATTGAATATATATACATTGGGAAGAATTGAACAATCAATTCTAAGAACAACATGTATGTGCAATGTTTATACTTACTTCAAAGCAAATTATCCTTATAAATCCCTTAATTACTTGTGTATACCATAATATTTTCTATTCCCTTGAGTTTCCTTCTCCTATGTCAAATCCTCAATACTTAAAATTAGGGTTTTACTCAATAATGCTCATACATGATAAATTTTATCATTCTAATCATATTTTAAAATCCTAACATATTTTCTAACATCAATTTAATCACTTATTAAAGAAATGTAGAAGATTGGGATGAATAGCTACTATTCACCCAAAATCCAAAATCCATATATCTTGCTTATAATCCATAATAAATGCCAATTGATGCTCTTAAATATCTATACTTAACTTATATTCATGTATTAACTTATCTTAAACTTATTTTTGAGTTTTAAAACAAATACGTTGAAATGGAGAATCATTAAGAAGTTAAAATCTTGATATTTTTTGGATGTTTGATTCTTGTTTCTTGTATCAATGGAGTTGAAGTAATAATTAGAATAGATAATTTAATGAGTTTTAAAGGTGTTTGAAGAGTATTTATGAAGTCGAAAGATAAAGGGGCGAAATAAATGAAATATGAAAAATGAATAAATGGGGTCAGGTATTTATGGACCCATGTCTTCACGCCCATGATGAGGTTTCACAACCGTGAAGGCCAGTATTTACATTTAGGTTCAAAATATTTTCACGGTCTTGAAGAGATATTTCAAATCTGAGGATCTGAAAAATTTATATAGAAATTTTTATCACGGTGGTGAATGATATCTCACGCTTGTGAAGGATGATTCACACCCGTGAAGACATACCTCACGCCTGTGAAAGGCTTGCTGGGGAGAATTTCTCATGCTTCTCCATTCAAAACTTATACTTAATCATATCTATTACCTCTAATTTTATCATCTCTTAATATCTACCATATCTAGGAGTAATCTATCCACAACATGATAAATTCTAGCTTATCTATCATACACACACACTTATACACATGCTAACATTCATAAACAATCATAAGTGATCACATCTACTCTAAATATTTCAAATATTAGGTGTTACAATTTAGGTGCCACATCATCCTTTTAATTTATTTTTAATCTCATTCTTCATGCACACAAATTTTCTTTCATTTTCCTTGAAGCTAAACAATTCTATTAGATCTCTTTATCTTTTAAATTAGAAAACAAAAACAAAAGCCCCATTATTAATGAGCTATAATCTCTCTAAACAACCTCAATTTATTATACACTCTCCTTACTTCTCAATTTTTTCCTCAGATCTTAATCAAACCCATTATATCCAAAATCCAAATTTAAAATTTAACTCCGTAACCCAAAAAAAAAAAAATTAAAAGACTATCATCCCATTTCAAGACATCAATCTCTCTCCATCTCCATCTATGTTGTCCACCATCATTGTCTCTTCTATCCCTCCTATGCCTGCTCTTTTAATCCAAAAATTGAACCCAAACTTGAGTTGCTTGAGGCTCCGTTATTTCCCAAATTTACCCCTAACTTATTGTCCAATTCCAAGCATACTCCTCCTTCTCAATCTTCCACCCTCTCTTCCCTAATAAAGACAACATCTACTTTGAATACTAAAGAATCTTTGAGCTTTTCTGCACTACATTTACAAAATGATTATAGGAGTAATACGACGATGTTTCAATTTTAGACCCAGATTCTTGCACGATAGTTCCTGTTAATAAAGGACATATGAGCCTATCCTCCATTATTGTTACTCAGCCTTCTCGTCAATACCCGAGACATTCTTTAGAATTCGTCTGCATTACTAATCTTGGAATTGAAAACCAACAATATTTATGGAACATCGTTTATCAAATCTGCATGCTTTATAACACCCTTGTATATTCTTTGTTTTGGAGGAAGAGAAACACTCTAGTGAGACCCTCAGTCACCATACACGAGGTGATCTCCTTGCTTCTATTGAGATGTGTGAACGCGGGTTTTGGCTCAACCGCAACAAGCCTAGTTATCCTTACCGACGTCGCTCTGCTGCTTCCTGTAACCATTCACCAAATTGTCATCACTATTATTATTTTTTATGGGTAGTGTTTAATTGCTGAGATCATGAAGGAAAATGAGAGATTTTGAAATGATAAGTGAAATGTTTGTTAATGAGAAAAAAATATAGTTGTTCATTTTGAAATGGATGTTAACGGGGAAAATTATAGTTGTTGTTGGTTTTATGAGCGATCAGTTTTAATTAGATCCCTTAATTATTTTTATTTTTTAAATATTAATTAGCAATTTAGTATGTAATGATTATTTTTAATCATATTGCAATTGAAGAAGATGATGAAGAAAAAGAAGAAAAAAGGGAAAGCTTGTGGAGAAAGTTTGTGGAGATGAGAGAAAGCTGATGTGGTGCATTGAAAAATGCAAAAAAAATAATAATAATTTATATGAGGCCACATAGGATGTCCAATGAAATACAGGTCAAAAAAAAAAAGAAATGATAATTATTGCAATAAAATTATTTTTTTAGGATTTTTGCGCTATAAATCAAAGTTTAGGGATAATGGTGAAACAAGATGTAAATTAAGGGACAACTAGAAAATTTTATTTGCACTTTTATAAGATAAAGAAAAATATTTTTGTGGCATCAATAATTTATTGAGATATTTAAATTTTACTAAAATAATTTTATTAACATCCTTAGCAAAATAGCTTCGTAACTCTAGGAGAATGGTGCCTCCTCACAAAAGAGGTCATAGTGGCCAAGCAAAAAATGAGAAAAAATAAATAAATAAAGTACATAAAAATAACTTATGGTTTTGCGTTTTTATTATTTAGGGTTTGTGGTTTAATTTATAACATTTAAGGGTATGTAATTTTACACTGTTAGCATAAGTATCAAAACAATCAATACTGTTAGAATTTATTGATGTGACTAAAGAATCAATTAGAAATAAACATTACAGGACTCGTTAGACAATTCAAAATATAATTTTTACTATATTAAATAAAAATTTATTTAATTTTTTATTAAAAAACTTATTCAAATATATTTTATGCATTTCTTTCGCAAGAAGAATTTGTAGTGGCAGTGATTTAATATTTAATCATTTTTTTTTCATTTTGTAATTTTTTATTTCCATCAATAATTCTCAAATATCTGCAAAAAGATTTCGCAAAATCCATATTTGAATCTAATGGTAGAGTAGTCTTATCAATCTACTATTTTACCACTACTTTTACACATCAAATAATTTTTTTGTCACGATCGATCTACACTTCGAACTCACCATTACTACCTTTGCACAGATATATGATCTAGACACCATTTTTCTCCCTTTTCCTCTAATTTTCTTGCTTTATTTTTATTTTTTTTTTATATTTTATAAAAGTGGTGTATAAAAGGAAGAAAATTATTGTTTTTAGATAAAAGTGATAAGTATAAAAGAAGAAATTATAGTGATTTAATCTTTATCTTTCCATTTTTCTTTTCCATCTCTCTAATTTTTTTTCTATTAATAATTTTCAAATCTCGACAAAAATTCTATAAAACTCATATTTGAATCTAATGGTAGAACAATCTTATCAGTCTAATACACCACTTTTACTTCACTTTACAACAATTGTTTCTGTCACAATCAATTGATGTTGCGTGCCTATTGCCATTTTTTCAGCATATTTGTGATTTAGACATCATTTTTTCTATTTTTTTTTTCTCTTTGGTTAGATTTTTAAGATAAAAGTGGTATAAAAAGGAAGAACTTAAGATTTTGTCGAGGTTGTTAGAGTTTTCTCTTTGATCTATGGCCTATAAGTTAATATTTGCTTTTCATTTTGTGATTTTGCATTGTTTGATTTGGATGCTTAGGATTATTGATTAAAACCTAGAAAGGAACAAAAATGGTCATGACTTTGGGTTAATTAGATTCAAGTATGAATTTTGACTTGATATTTTAAATTCAAAATTAAAAAATTATCTAGCAAACCAAACTGAGGTAAGAATAAAAAAGAAATTTCATCGTGCTATTTTAATCTATATTACAAAAAATAATAATTTTAGTTGATAATAAGTCAATGAACCCTAACGATATTAGAGATTTTAACACTTAATTATGTATTAATAGTGTAAAAATATATATTCTAAAATATCACAAAATAAATCACAAACCCTAAACAATAAAAACATGAAATCATAAGATATTTTTATACGCTTTTACAAAAAAAAATATCGGTCAATCAAACAAAAGTATTTATTTTCTAGATATTTTTTCATTAGGATAAATAAGTTTAATTAGTAACGATTAGTAAGGAAATTTATAATTTGTATATGTACCTCCTAATTTTTATAAATAAATATATGGCGTAATGCATTAATCTACATATTGATCATAATTTTTCTTATTTATTTTTATTAATTTTTTTTACTTTTTTCTTATTTTTATTAAATTATTGATGGATTCCACAAAATATATTTTTTATTAAGAAAAAAGACCAACAAATATCTTGTGATTATAGACATTTAACTTCAGAGTTTGTATTAAATTTTGACAAAACAATATATGCGGTTTATTTCATTAGCAATTTAAAGTATATTATTATAACATCGTTAAGTTATTAATGTGTTACGACCCAAATTAGGGAGCCGCTACAGTCTAAGGGTACGGGATTCGCTTGTGGCTACCAGTACCTCGATGAACCCCCTAATACAATTTAGCTAATACTCATAAACCTTATTCATTCTAATAGTTCATATATCGCACAAGTTCATCCATAATATATCATTAAACTTCATGCCAAATCTTGTACATATACATTATGCCAATGTTCTGCCGAAAATCCGGCAAAGTTTCCTCTATATTTTTAACATGCTAATTTACCATTTATCAATTAAACACTTCCAAATATCATTTCTTAATTCACAACATAACCCATCATCATTATCATACCTGCTTTAATACCAAAGTGGGCAACTATATCATCATACACACATAGATAAATATATATATATCAATCTAAATACTCATACTTTGGATTACAGTACCATGGAGCTACTAGACAAAATTTGGATTAAAGATTAGCTTATAATATTTACATATGTATGTCAAAATGTCCACGAGAAAGAAAGATGAGCCTGTGGAACTCGGACCTCACTGTCACCTGAAAAGATTTAAACCCATGGGGGTGAGAATAAAATACTCAGTAAGTAATTATATACAAAAATGCATGAAAAATTATATACCATTGAAGCTGAACTGGGACCTGAAAAGGTTAGGAGCAATATAGCAAAGGATAAAACAAATAGTATTGAAAATATGTGGTACAAGTAATGAACTATAAGTATAGCATATGAAATGTTCAAAATATGCTGAACGATAATAACATATAGTATGAGTCACATCATATATGATATAATAGGTAAATAGGGCCAAATATGTCCAATATGCACAATTGTGCTAACAAATATATATATGGTGCAACCAATAGTGACGTAAGAGTGATCGGCTCTTATGACTAGAGAATATAACTCCCCTCTCTAGCAAGGGTCTGTAATATCTGCTATTTTGTAGTGTTTTTAGTGATTTTTGTATGTTTGGAGAACCTATCAAAAATTTTAATGAGAATGTTGAGAATTTCAGAAATTTCTGTTTGGATTGCTGTAGGATTTTCTGATGATCATTTCATGTTCTTAAAGATATAATTTGGTAAAGTGTAAAACATGAAAGTTGTTAATTTATGTCTTAGCTATAATTCTGTAAAATAGTTTGGCAAAATTTTGTGTATGTGATGAGTTGTGTTTTTTGAGTAAGGCTATTCTAGTTGAGAGTTTCTACAGGGATGCAGTGTGTGTTTGGAATTACTGGGAATGACTGAGGCAGAATTAGCTGAAGTTGTGAACATAAAAAAATGTTCCTTTGTATGTTGAGATGATGACTGTAAAATTTCAGAATTTTTAGATAAGTATATCTCAGTGGAGAGTGATTTGTATCAGGGTTGTTCGGTTAGATTTTCGGGCAGGAGTCTGGGTGACTTTTGAAGAGTCACTACAGTTTGTGTGTTGAATATTTTGATTTGAAATTTTGATAGGTTGTGCTCCTGCATGTTGATTTTAAATGATAAAAAGAATTAGTAAGTTTGGATAGTTATAGTTCATTTGCGAGCTGGCTAAGTGTGGGATGTTCAGGTAGGAGTTTAACTTACAAGAATTTGTTATGGCGAGCCAGCAAAATGCGAGGAGGCATTTTGCGAATTTGGAATTGTGAAGTGGCATAATGGTGAAGTGAGTTTGCCGAAGTGATAGTTGGCGAAGAGGATTTGGCGAAGAGAATTTGGCGAAGAGCTAAGGCAAAGAGCTTTGGCGAAGAGAATTTGGCGAAGAGCTAAGGCGAAGAGTTTTGGCGAATAGGATTTGGCGAAGAGCTTTGGTGAAGAGGATAAGGTGAGGTGACATTATGCAAAGAGAGAATGTGCGAAGTGGCAGTTCTCGAAGAGGCGAAGAGGCGAAGAAGCATTGCCGAGGTGGCTTATGCGAGGAAGAGTTGCGAGGAGAGTCTGGCGAGGCAGCATGTGCAAGGTAGCATTGTCGGATCAAGTTTGGCGAGCTGGAAGTACGAGATGGGAATGCGAAGTGGGAACAGCAAGCTGGCTTAGGCGAGGGGGCTTTGCCGAGACAGTTTGGCGAGCTGGTTGGCGTGTTTCAGGAGCAGTAGTCTATTTAACCCTAGCACCCTCACCAACGATTTTCACGATTTTTTCCTTCTTCCTTCTTTCATAAATTCAGTCTTTTTCTCAGATTTGTTCCATTTTATATTCTAAGGCATTAATACTTAGATTAATGCAATAGACTTCTAGATTAGTCTATATTAAGGCAGAATCATCATATTTGAGCAGTATTTGCAGAAATCTCAGTTTGAAGGAAATAACATAAATTTTCTTCCTAAGTTATTTTCTTTGGATTTATTTAAGTTTATGGGTTAGGATATGTAATATCTGCTATTTTGAAATGTATCTATTGATTTTTATATGTTTGGAGAATTTTAAATTTTAAATGAGAATATTGAGAATCTCAGAAAACCTTTGTTTTGGTTATAGCAGAATTCAGTGTTGATTATTACTTACTTTTAAAGACATAATTTGGTAAAGTGTAAAACATAAAAGTTGTTAACTTATGTCTTAGATAAAATTCTGTAAAATGGTTTGGTAAAATTCTATGTATGTGATGAGTTCTGTCTATTTGAGCAAGGCTGGTCTGGTTGAAAATTTCTGCAAGGATGCAGTGTCTATTTGGAATTTCTGGGAATGACTGAGGCAGAATTAGCTAGAGTGGTGAACATGAAAAATGTTCCTTTGCATGTTGAGATGTTAACTGTAAAATTTCAGAATTTTTGGATAAGTATATCTCGGTGGAGAGTGATTTGTATCAAGGTTGTTTTGTCAGACTTTGAGGCAAGAGTCTGGGTGACTTTTGGAGAGTCACTACGGGCTGTGTGTGAGTTAGTTTAATTTGAAATTTTGATATATTGTGTTCATGTCTGTTGATTGTAAGTGACAAAAAGAATTGGTAAGTTTGGATATTTATAGCTCATTTGCTAGCTGGCTGAGTGGAGGATGTTCAGACAGGAGTTTAACTTAGGAGTATTTGTTATGGAAAGCCAGCCTAATGAGAGAAGGCATTTCACGGACTGGCAATGCGAGGTGCCAGTATGGCGAAGTGGTGAAGTGATTTTGCCAAAGTGGCATTTGGCGAAGAGCTAAGGCAAAGAGCTAAAGCGAAGAGGATTTGTGCGAAGAGAGAATGTGCGGAGTGGTAGTTTGCGAAGAGGCGAAGAAGCATTGTCGTAGAGGCTTATGCGAGGAGAAGTCTGGCGAGGCAGCATATGCGAGGTAGCATATGCGAACTGAAATGTGCGAGGCAACATTGCCGGAGCCAGATTGGCGAGCTGGCAAGTGCGAGCTGGGAGTGTGAAGTGAGATTGGCAAGCTGGTTAGCCGAGGTAGCTTTGCCGAGGCAGGTTTGGCGAGGCGAGCTGGCTAGCGTGTTTCTGGGTAGAGGTCTATTTAAGCCCAGCAACCCCCAGTAGCGATTTTTCACGCTTTTTCCCTTCTTTCTCCCTTTCGTAAAAATTCAGTTTTCTTCTCAAATTTGTTCCATTTTATATTCTAAGGTATTAATACTTAGATTAATACAATAGACTTCTAGCTTAGTCTATATTAAGGCAGAATCATCAAAAATCTGAGCAGTATTTTGCAGAATCTCAGTTTGAAGGAACTAAGGTAAATTTTCTTCCTAAGTTATTTTCTTTGGATTTATTTAAGTCTATGGGTTAGGATAACTAATTCTGGGTATACAGAATTTATTGCTAGTAATCTGAAGCAATTAATGGTAATTAATGTGGGAAAAATTTTGGAGGTTGAACTGCTGTGAATAGTAACTCCGAAATTTAATGTGAAATTTAATGCAGTTTTCTTTAGAGAGATTAATGAAATTGTTGTTAGAAATTAAGAATAGAGATTCTAAGATAATTACTTATTAGGAAATCATGTGGAATATTATTAATTTGGAGAACCCTAATTTTTGTATATTTGGG